>QANX01002121.1:0-37361 GCA_003254975.1 Ochetophila trinervis | reverse complement strand
AAAAAAAAAAAACCTTAATTATATATCTTAGTTATTTTATTGTAAAAGGGTACTAACTATATACCAAAAATACAGAGATTTATATATATTACGTCAACTTTGGAGGCTACAAAACAATTTTTTTTTTTGGTTTAGAATTTAGTCATAAAATTTTAAAAAATATTAATTTATAGAATAACAATATTTATAATTAAATAATAATTTTTAAATTTTTATACTAAAATCTTATTGGATTGTAAAATATCTGCCGACCTCAAGTTCGAGAAATCAAACAGTGCAAGGTGAAAAGGCCATTTCAACCTTGCACTACATTTGGCAGACTTATCAAGGTCAAGATTCTTCGTTAGAAAATATAGATGATATATCGCTATTATTCACAAATTCAAAAAGTACCTACCAGCATTAAACATAACGACTATCAACTGCACGCGACTGACAGATATGATTATTTCTTCTAGAACTTTCTTTTCTTTTTCTTTTTTGAAAGGATTTCTACAACCATACGCACTGGCTTTAATGTGAAAAAGATGACAAGCATCTATAATAAATTTAGACAGCAAAATACTAAAAAACACCTATACAAATATAAAGCAGCAACGTTCTCCGACCATTTTTTTTTCCTCGGACTAAGAGAATTTGAAGGTTCGAACTAAGCATTATTGTAAGAGAAAACAGTAGCAAAATCTATCTTTCAATATAGGGATAAAGTACTTGTTAGCGGTGGTTTCAAGATAAGAACCACAAGCACCGTACATACACACTACTAAAGAAAAAGTAATTTAAAAAGACGCAAAATATCTACTAATGTTTTTTTTTTTTTCGTAAATAAATATCCACTAATATTTTTTTTTTTTCCCCACTAATATGAATGTCATTTACCACTCCAAAAGAAAAAGGTTAAAGAAGGCAAAAAAAAAAAAAAGAAGATAGGAAAACAAAAAAAGAAAAGCACATGGACATATTTGTGCTGGACATATATACGACTTTGACAGATCAATCTTGGCAACCTCTTTTGAGTTTTGACTCCATATCCAGCAAGGTTTTCAGCGTAAGACAAATCACTAGGCAATATAATCTCCCTGTCTATGATACATCTCCATCAGAATACCACAACCACCAGAAAATGCAACGGATGGATGAATTTGATAAAATTCTAACACAGAAACAAGCAACTTTTACTAACAGCGACCAAAAAAACCAGTTGATTTATAAGAAGTAATCTGGTGTTCTACGAGTCACATCTGGTTCTCCTCTCCTAGGAGCTGGCTCAAACTGCAAAAAAATACATCAAAGTCAATGTTATGCATGTGCTAAAATGCCGTACAAATTGAGAGAGAGAGAGACCTGGATGAAAGTGTGGTTTTTGCAGTCATCAACTTCCAAAATTGAAGCCATGTTCCCACAGCGATAGCAGTAATTAGGTGCACTAAATATGGTAACTACCTTTTGCTCCTGTTGCAACCCAAAATAAAAAGAAATAAGTTTTATCCAAACACCTCATTCAATTTATTCTAAACAAGCATGGCAAGATAATGTAACCGAGAAAAGAATTAATTACATGGGCCCAGTTGAATCCATCCATAACCAGCTGATGAGCTCTAGCAATCAAATTTAAGCTGTTGGTGTGATTGAATTGTTCAGATATATCCTGCAAGGAAGAATACTATATTAGATTGAAACATGAAATAACCAAGCAGGGAAAAACTGAGGCAACCATTATTTAAACAAAACAATTTTGCCCATTTAAAAATAGAGAGGTCATGGATATATCAGAAATCACCTGGCCAAAAGTATAACCAGCACCACGAGGTGAAATACCCCAACCGCATCGGTCATCTGGGTCAGACCATAACAGATCGCACATAGGCCCTTCATGAGGGACCTCTTGAACACGATCAAAATTCCGTATGTTGTCAAGGGTTTCAATAGAAGGAGATAGTCCACCATGCAGACAAAATATTTCAGACTCAACCTGAAAAGAAAAGTAAACACTTGGCATTATAAATTTATAAATTTTGCAACAAACAGTTGAACAATACTGATTATTATCATCATCCATCCTCTTCAGCACACCAATACAGAGAGTTTCTCACTTTCCCTCAGTTATCAAGCGAGCATATATAGGATCATACTGATTTTAAAATGAATTGCAAAATTTATGAGCCCTTTATTACAGAACTCTTCTTATTATGATACCCAAGGAATTATTTAAAAAGGAAAATCTTCTACATTTTTTTTTATCATAATTTTATTACTCAGTCAAGTAATAGCACCAAGTGGAAAACTTTTACAAACCAATGCAGTCAAAGGAAAATAGTCAAAAAGATCTGTGAAGATCTTCCAAACATTGCCGTTGCCATACCTGTAAATAAATCATCAAAAGATGCTCATCATTGAATTGCAAAGAAGCAAGAAGTAAAAATAGTGAGTTACATGATTATACAAAACTACATCAACATAAGACACTTAAATTGAAAATCATCAAATATATAGTAAATTATGGCAACATTACATTATACTATAGATGAAAGTAGAATATATGTGATTTTTTACCAAGACACTTAAAGCAAATTTGTTACAGGAAACTCACTTCCGTAAGCATTCATCATAAAATCCATAAACTTGAGTAATCTGTAAAAAAAGATGAGCATATAATTAGCTTAATATTCATTGACAGTTTCCATTCCAACGTTTCAGTACCAACTTAGCTTTTGAATATGGTAAAGAATAAGATGGAAAACTGTTGTTTGATCAAAATTCAAGCCTCATAACAACTGCTAAAGAAAAAAAAGCCAATGCATACCTGACGACTTTCATGGTTTCCTCTAAGAATAGTAATTCGCTGAGGATAACGCACTTTCAAGGCCACCAGAAGCTGGACGGATGAACAAATTAGTGTCACTGGTACAATTTCAAACTCGCACAAGTGAATTTATCAAATATTTTAAACAAACAGAAACTGTGTTAAGATGGAGGCAGCTGAACTTTTACATACCGTCACAGTTTCGACAGAATAATATCCACGGTCCACATAATCTCCCATAAACAAATAATTAGTATCCGGACACTGCCATGTATATCACAATCATAAGTTTAGAAGCAAAATGGTCCTTATCAAGAATGTCCACAAGAAAATCTAACATGACAAAGGTTACAAAAACATGAATGTTTTTTGTTAGTGGGGTTACTTGAACCCAGGACCTTCCATTTGGAAAATAGAGGGTTTACCACCAGATAGACCCCCAGGAGACCTGAACAACACATTGATCAGCCAGTTTTAAACCGAAGTTCAAATACTTCTAGTAAGAAACACATAAAAATGAGTATTACATAACTTTACATGGGCAAGATTCTACAAATTTACACAAAAAACAAATCAAAAAAATCCTGCACGACTCAATTTAAGTTATAAGGGAAAACAATGAAATAAAATCATTAGAAATAAAGAAGAATATAGAAGGAACAATATTGATTGAAGTAAAATAATTGTTTACAATAGCAGATAAATAATAAGTAGTGCTCCTAAGTGCCAGATAGGCAATGTCAGCATAATTGGAAAAAATAAAAAAAATGCTGTATCCAAGCGCAGTGAATTTTATTAGCAGTTCCTACTAGCAGCATTTACTCTACAATACCTCTGCAGCACTTCAATCTTGATTGGCTGGTCTCAATTAGTTATTTTAGACATTCCGACAGCTGAAACAGAACAATTGAATGCAAAGAGGTCAAAGTCAGAACTGATACCTTCCCTCCAATTCGAAAAAGTTCTGCAAGGTCATGAAACTGCCCATGAATATCGCCACAAATTGTCACAGGGCTTTTCACAGGCTGTCGTAGAGGAAAATAAGAAATTAAGTTCTCCCACTTAGCATGAGAGAAATAACATTTAAAAGTGCAAAGAATATGATTGCTTGTGGTCAACCTTACATGTGAAATTAGAGAGCTAATTAATATGTTTCAAAAAGAAAGAAAGAAAAAAATAAAATAAAAAAATCTATATTTCAAAACAACCAACGCCCCAGTAGCTAGTTCCAGTAATGATAGGTCTGTAGTAAAGTTTACTTGCTAAAAGGTTCCATTCTACTGAATGTAAACCATAAATTCAATTGAAAATTAATTCTCCACTAAATGATTGTTGTATACGATAGCTTCTTCACTGATAAACAGATTCCAATAAGGTATAATCAGGGTTAGTAGAAGAAGAATAAGAAGGAACCTAAACAATCAGGAATGACTTCAATAAACAATAGCTATACTCTCCGTCAATCCAAGCACTGACAATCTTGGAATTCAAACTTCACAACAAAAGCATCAGTTTGAAAGGAGTCTTATATAAACAGTGAAGCAGCTAAGGGTTAAATATATTTAGCAGCAGCAAGATGTCAATAAAAGGTAAAGCGATTAATTGGAAAGCACAGATAGCGGCTGTACCTGGACATTGCTTTCTTCCATTAAAATTTCCTTAGCTTTCTCGCATAACCCTCTAACCTGCAGCCAAGCAAATAAGATTACACATATGATTGCTGCTTAAACGTGACCATATTACTAAAGTAAAATAGAGTATACAGAATTTAAATGGAAAACAAATCTAATTAATAACCAACAGCACATAAAATTCTACCGTTGATGAGCAAATCTATTATAATCCGTTATTAATTCCCATATTTGTCCATGAGCCGTGATATTGATATTTAATGCAAAGTCCAATTCCTGTCACAACGGCTATGCCCTCAATTTGAAAGCGTGTACACAATCTTCTTCTTCTTCTCTCTCTCTCTCTCTCTCTCTCTCTCTCTCTTTTAAAGAAAGAAACATTCTTGACCTTGAAATCATCATACAATACAATACAATCCAATAACTAAATATAGTCTAGAGATCGACCCTACTTGTCCAAATAATATGTAAACAAATCAACAAAGACACAACTTTCAGACAAATGGTTAGATTCAATCATAAAATAAATCAAAGTTAATTCATAGAAACACTTTTAAGTCAAAATCCCCATAAAACAGCACCAAAGTTACATCAGCAAAATATAAAAAATAAAAATAAAAAACATCTCTCGGTCTTTCAAGTAGAACAAAAAACCCCCCATAAGGCAATAAATAGCCAAAACTTACCATAACTTCGCGACCATTCCTATATTTTCTCGGTTACCAATCAGACCCTACTTTCTAATCAAGACCTATAATTTCGTGAGTATCTTTAAACAATTAAAAATCCCATATCTTCGAAAATAGAATAAGTACAGCAGAAAATAGACATTATAAATAAACCTGCTGTTCTGAGAGCGGCTTGCACTGCATGAGCTGAGAGATCTGCTCATCGAGATCGATGTTGGACTCCGAAGATATCGAATTGACGCCCATCTCGCTTCCCTGTTCAAAATCCGGACAAGGATACCGGTAATTTGGATTAGGGATAACCCCAACCCCCGAATTGAAACTGGAGATTCTTTTGGTGGCTGGTGGCCTCACTCTCTGATCTTTGCTTTGATCAGTGGACGAGGAGGTACGGGACCATTTCTGCGAGGGCGCGTGGAGAAAAAACAGCGAGTGGGGTGTATATGGAAATTGCTTTATCCCAAAAGGCTCACGAGTATTGGAATGGTAAAGAATGACTTGATTGCCCCCGGCCTCCTTCGAATTGAGACCGCGCGCAAAGGGCATGTGAAGGAATAAAATATTCAATGCCTTGAAACTTAAAACTGGAAGCAAGCTGAGATTTTATTTTCATTTTTGAAAAANGCATATTCAACTCAAAATTTGATTTTCAATAATTCTTTCTGAATTTCAATTAATTAATTAATAATATATATATATTTAATTTTTTTCAAAAATAATAATAATTGATAATGATACAACTATCTAAATTTTTTTTACTATTTATAATATTATTAGAGATGCTTTAAGTATTTTATTGTTGCTTATTTTGGGCACCATTTATATAGTTTTGACATTTATTTATTTATTTCTAAACCCATGCTAAACAAAACAATAATAATAATCATAATCATAATAAATGGGGATCACTATTTTGCGACAACTTTATGTTTACTTGAGCTCATTGGCCTGGATTACTAGAAATCACCCATCCCAAAACCATTCATTTTTGTGATATGCGAAGCTAATAGTTAAGCATGCAAATTGGCTATATCTATGCACAACAAATATGTAGTTTGTTTTTATTGGTAATTAATTATATAAAAAGATCATTAATATTGTGGATACATGTTGATTGGTTAATTTCAAATTTAAAAAAAAATTACAAAAATTAATATTTTGCCATATATATAAATTCTTGTTAATTGCACTTAACACTTTTAATTTGTAGTTTACAATTTAGGCGCTCAACTTTCAAAAATAGCAATTAAACTGTTAATTTTTAATTTGTTATAGATGGATTTAATCTCCAATTTGAACAAATAAATTAAAAGTTATTCCCGTATTTTATCCAGAAACATATTTCTATAATGGAATTGATAGCAATAAATTAAATTTGGAAAAACAGAAAAAAAGCACTCATATGGACGGTACTGTTATTAACTTATTTGGCTAAATAAGAGATTAAATTCGTAAAAAATTGAAAATTTAAATATTTAAGCTTTTATTTTTAAAAATTAAAAATTTAAATTGTAAAACTCTAAAAATATAAAGTACTAAACTATCGTAAACCCTATAAATTTCCATGTCATCAGTGTCTATCTATCAAAACTGATGATAAAATAACAATGTCATATATATATATATATATATAGAGGAGCGCTATAAACCCCAACAGGTGGGCTCTATAGTATCCCCGACACCGTGAATTAAAACAGACGTGAAGTTGTAGATTTTGCCCCAACAGATTTTAATTTGCACCACGTGAGATGCACGTGCAACATGCCTTGACCGTGTGACCTCTCCCCGAATCCTACAGCCCTAACAGAGCTTCGTTTTCGCTGCCGACTGCTTGCTCCCAGTTTCTCCATTGAAGCCGATCGAAGATTCTCGGTTTTTCCATTGAAGGCGATTGGAGCTTCGTTTTCGCCAACCTCGATTGCTTTCGCCATTGAAGATCGCAAGAATTGAAGCAAATTAAAGGGAGATTGGAAACTATGTAAGCTTCTGGTTTTGTATTGTTTCTGGCTGGCCGATTGAAAAATAGGTCTTCTATTACTATGTTGAATTTTTTTTATCTGGGTTATTCTTTTTTTTTTTCTTCTGAAAGCTATTTCTAATTGACTGGCCGGTTAATGAAACAGAGGAAAATACCCAGGCCCTTCTTTCTTCTTTCGCTGTACTTTGCTTAGTTGTTTTGCTTTTTCATTTTTTTTATTTTTTATTTTTGGGTTCTTAGCTGCTGTGTTTTCGTTTATTGCGGGTGTATGTAACAATGTTTCTGCTGTCAAATACTAATAGAAAGGGCTAAAGCATTTTAGCCCTATACTAAAATATTGTATTGTAAGCTGATTGGCCGACTGGCCAAAAATCATTGCAATTTTGAGTTTTTAATGGGCAACGATGTATCTTGACAAATGTGTTCCCAATATTGCAATGGTGAATATTAATTTATAACCAAATGCACACAAACTCGATAAGAAAAATTTAATGTCAAATATAAGAAAATAGGTCTTCTATTATTACGTTGGGTTTTCTATTATTTTTTCCTCTTTGCTGATAGTATTAGTGACCCTTTAATTTTGGGTTTGAAAAGTTTGAAACTATTGTATGATTCTTATTGGGTTTTTGACACTTGAAGACTTGTTAAAAGCTGACTTCTTAATTGATCCAGCTTTTTTTTTTTTTGGTAAAAGGAACATTAGATAAAACACAAAAGAAAAAAAAAACAGCAGTCCTCGAGGAGTTACAAAAAGCTTCTCATCTGATCACATTAAAGAGCAGAACATAAAGATGATGGAAGCACAAAGTTAAGAAAATCATCAAAACAGACAGTACATTCTTCTTGTACGACAAATTTTGCAAGAGTATCAGCAAACATGTTTGAAGACCGAGCATTCCAGGAGATTGTCCAATTAGCATTTTCAAACTTCCTTTTCACCTTCAGAAACTCATATCTAGATGTCCATCCTTCAGGTTCAGATAGTCTAGGAGATTGTCCAATTGATCCAGCATTTTACCCATGAATCCCGGTATTTGTATGAGTTGAAATTGATTGGCGTAGAGTACCAAATTCATTTATGCACTAAAATGTGCTGCATAAAATTTGGACAATAACTTATTTTCTTTCATACACGTTTTTGTAATTGTTCAGCCATATTGCTGAAATATTCATGAGTGAATTTATTGTTTGATTAAGTGTTTCTATTATTTTATGTATATGATTAATGCTTTTAAAATCTGCAACAACAAAGTTTTTTTTTTTTTGATAAAAGCAAAAGCAAAAAAAACTGAATAACCCAGATAAAAAAAAATTCAACATAGTAATAGAAGATCTATTTTCCAATCGGCCAGCCAGAAACAATACAAAACCAGAAGCTTACATAGTTTCAAATCCCCTTTTAATTTGCTTCAATTCTTGCGATCTTCAATGGCGAAAGGAATCGAGGTTGGCGAAAACGAAGCTGGCAAAACTGAGAATCTTCGATCGGCTTCAATGGCGAAACTGGGAGCAAGCAGTCGGTGGCGAAAACGAAGGTCTGTTAGGGCGAAACCGGTTTCGGCAGGGGAGCTTCACTCTGAAAATTTGTTGCAGAAGCTCTGTTAGGGCTGTAAGCTGTAGGATTCGGGGAGAGGTCACACGGTCAAGGCATGTTTCACGTGCATCTCACGTGGTTCTAATTAAAATCTATTTGGGCAAAATCTACAACTTCACGCCCGTTTTAATTTACGGTGTCAGAGACGCTATAGACCCCACCTGTTGGGGTTTATAGCGCTTCTCTATATATATATATATTTAAAAGATTTTAACTGACGTGTAGAGGACACTAAATCTATTTAAGAGTTTCATTTATAATATATATGGGCATTTGAAAAAATAATATTGCAATGCACTGTGATGATTTTTAAGTTGATGAAGATCTTTAACAACCACTTATCAAAATGATTATTTTATTTTATAATAAAAAATAATGGTAGATATTGAATATATAACTATAAGATCATATATCATATTATATATATAATCTATATTGATCAAATTATTATTATTTTATTAACAGTTATAAGAGTTATAAATTTTTTGTTATGTAAATAAAAACTAATTTATTTTAATAAATATTTGACACCGTATTTCTAGTTATGTATTTTTTTAATATATAACGCATCATTTACAAACTTATCGTTTTTATATTTTTTAATCCAATTTATATTATATTTTGAATTAAAATAAATAAATTATACACGTACATATTATAAATATAATTTTTCCGTCTCATTTTTTATTAACTATAGAATGGAAAGCTATATGGGTTAAAATAAGCATAATCTATTAGTTATATTTTTATTAATTTTAACAATTCAGACAAATAATTAAATTACTTTCTTTCATTTATTTTTTTTTCCATCAACTCAGATATAATGATAGTTTTTTAATGCAGTTTCATATTTTTTTTTGAAAAATAATAATTAAAATAGTTGATATTAATGGATTGATGATGAGGGGGAAAGAAAGAAAAGTTAGTATTTCTTTTTTTGACGGAAAAGTTGGTAATTGAATTTAACTACCATGGACCAAACTTTAATCGGTTTCCAATGAAATATTAGGCATTTGATATAAGTGGCTTTCTTTGAGAGGTACATTCAAATTAAAAATTAATATGTTTTAAATGAGTTATAAATTTTAAAATGTATTGTGGATTTTAATGAAATATTATAGATTCTATATAAATTTTAAAAATTATTTTAATAAAAATTTTATAATAGAGAATTTTAATTCAATATTTTGTTTTAAATCTAATAAATTATAAATTGAATTCATTTGTATTAACTCCAAAAAAATTATTTGTTTTAAAAAAAGAAAATAATAAATTTTGCTTGCAGCTTGCTGAACAAAAATATATATATATATATATATATATATATATTTTACTTCAGCGTTATCATTCTTTTATGAATCGAAAAAACATATTGTCAACGTTTTCATTCTTCTGACCAAATATTCAAAATTAGGAAACCAGCATAATTGGTAAAATCAGTGGTAATACACATAAAGAAAAATAATTTTCCCCATAAAAGTACAAATTATGATAATGGAGTCATTTTTATAACTTTTTTTAGAACCATTTTTTTAACATATTTATTAGTCCAAAATACATAAATATATTAAAAGAATAATTTCACTCATTAGACCGATGTCTAATAATTTCACTCATTGATTGGGGAAAATATATTAATTAAATAAAAAATAATTGCAAAATCATTAATGAATTTATAAAAAGAAATGTAAAGAAAAATAACAACCAAAACTAACATCTGATTGTGTTAGAAATAACAACCAATACTCAAATTCCATGACGCATTCTTGACAATTACCAAAAACTTAAAAATTGACTTTGTTAAAATTTACCACAAAAAAAAAAGAAAAAAAAAAGTAGCTTAAAATAAATCCTTAAAGAACCATGGCAAATTCCAAACAGGCTGAAACTAAAATTGGAAAATTTTCTAATTCTAATATTACAAAATAGAAAAAGAGTAAAGATAATTTGAATTTCCATTTATAGGTCAGGTCCTAATCCGTAATTTTGTCACTCACAAGAAAACACTGCACGAACTGTACCGAAAAAGAACCAGTGGGGATGACTGTTATGACGCACAGTAGAAAAAAAGGGACAGCCAATTGTATGCCGTGCTGTTCACCAAAACCACAGAAGTTCACCAATCACGTCCGAACGTGATCGCACGCGCGCTGGTCCCCCACGTGGACACCAAAGTTTTACCGTGCCAACGAAAAACTCACCTGATAATCTCAGTGTCTAATTATTAATTAGCAATTAAATCCTTATTAGTAACCCTAACAATTTTGACGCTTTACCGTTTAAAATTTAAAACCCAAGAAAAAAAAATTAATTTAATTTTTCTCTTTATAGTTTTTTATTGGCGGCAGCACCTAATTTCTACGGACTGCGTTGCTTTTTATTTATTATTTTTATAATTTTATTAATTAATTTTAATTTTTCCTCCCTTTACGTTTGGTGCTGCAGAAAATAAAAGGAAAAGAAAAGAAAAGAAAGAGTTTTGATCCGAGTTGAAAAAGGAAGAGAAAATCTCTTTAAATAAAAATAAAAAAAATAGCGAGAGAGAGAGAGAGAAAAAATCTCGTTGACGAAGAAAACCACACGATATCTGCGCTTCGTGTCCGATCCAACTTCTCCTTCTTCTGGCAAAAAAGAACTAGGGTTTCTGTATTTTTTATTTTATTTTTTTTGGTTTTCGATCGATTCCGTTATCGCTACGTTCACAGCTCTTTTTCTTTCTCTTTCTCTTTCTCGAGGTTTGCCTTCTCCTAACACCATCTCCTTTTGTTTTGTTTTTTATTTCTTTTCCCCATTTTTTTTTCTCTAAGCTGGATTTTGGGTGTTTCTTCTTGGCTTTGCGATTCTTAGTCTCCGCCGTTCGAATGCGCTAACTTCATCTCTTTGTCTCGTCTAAACCAAGTGTTTTTATTTTTTTATTTTACTTTGATATGCTATGGTTGATATGTTTGTTTCTTAGCTTTCATGCATGGTGGGTTTTTGGGTAATCTAAATTTCTCCCTGTTCTTATTGTGAATTCTGTATTTGATCTTGTTTCTAATTTTCGTATTTTAGTTATTTTTTGTATAACATTTTTTAAGATGTCGGGCTCTAATGTATTTTTGTTGTTTAATCAAATAGTCGTTCATTGTTGCCTTTTGGTTTTTATTTTTCTTTTGTTTATTTAGATTATAACAGTATTGTGATGGATCAGGGTTTTTGATCTGCGAGTTACAAAGAGCAAAGGCATAAAAGGAATTTCCATTAGAGTCCCGTTTGCTTTTAAGAATTTGGTGTATCAGAACAATTTTGCAATAATCGGAAAAGGGGTAGTATTTTCGGAATTATGAGAACTTCCTGGGCAGACTCCGTAGCTAACTCTCAATCTGAGAGTGCAACTACTGGTTCATCCAATAACAATTTCTCATCTCGCCCTGCGCGATCAACTTATGTTCCGCCACATCTACGCAACAGGCCACCCTCATCTGATCCCCCTGCTCCTTCGCACTCTGTACCAGCTCCAGCACCAGCACCAGCAGGTGATCGCGTAGGTTATGGTGGACCCTCAGCTGGTCCCCGCTGGGCTGGTGCTTCTAGGCCTGATTATGGGCGTCCTGGATATTCTGGTGGTCGAACCGGTGGCTGGAACAATAGAAGTGGGGGTTGGGACCGAGGGAGGGAGCGCGAGGTTAACCCATTTGGAGATGATGATGGTGATGCAGAGGATGCATTTACCGGAGAAGACAGCTCTGGCATTAACTTCGATGCTTATGAGGATATCCCAGTGGAAACCAGTGGGAATAATGTGCCACCGCCCGTCAATACTTTCGCAGAGATAGACTTGGGTGAGGCATTGAATCAAAATATTCGGAGGTGCAAATATGTGAAGCCAACTCCTGTTCAGCGTCATGCAATACCAATTTCTATAGCTGGGCGGGATCTGATGGCGTGTGCTCAGACCGGGTCAGGGAAGACAGCTGCTTTTTGCTTTCCAATTATTAGTGGAATCATGACGGAGCAGTATGTTCAGAGACCACGTGGGGCACGTACTGTATACCCCCTTGCTCTTATTCTCTCCCCTACAAGGGAGCTTTCTTGTCAGGTGAGATTTTGATATATCTACTAACATTATCTGTTTCTGAGAAGCTCACTATTTTAACATGGAACTGTGTGACCTCATTGTTATTTTCTGCTGTCAATGACTTTCAGATACATGAAGAAGCTAGAAAATTTTCATATCAAACTGGTGTCAAGGTGGTAGTTGCTTATGGAGGCGCACCAATAAACCAACAGGTTCTTATTAGTTGATGCCATTGTTTTTTGGCATATAGGTTCTTGGGCTGTTTGTTTGCTGTATAGATTAATTTGCTGTTGCCTCTCAAAGTTGCCCATTACTTATGCTGTTCATCTGAAGTTAAATTTAAGTAGTATATTAGTTATGAGGCTGGTAATTTTTTTTTGTGAATATTGTGGTGTTTCTTCAGTTGCGCGAGCTCGAGAGAGGTGTTGATATTCTAGTGGCAACCCCTGGGAGATTGGTAGATTTGCTTGAGAGAGCTAGAGTGTCACTGCAGATGATTAGATATTTGGCTCTTGATGAGGCAGATAGAATGCTGGACATGGGTTTTGAGCCGCAAATTAGAAAGATAGTGGAGCAAATGGATATGCCTCCACAAGGTGTGCGACAGACGATGCTATTTAGTGCTACCTTTCCTAAAGAGATACAGGTTTGTTTTGTAATCTATATTTGGTTTTCTGTTGGTTTATTCCTCTTAGTTAGTGCTTCATAGATTTTGAACATTCTGTTGGTACGTATTGATGTGTCATAAGGATTCTGTTATTTTTAGGATTGTCTTATGAAGTTTATCGTTGCCACATCCTTAAGGTTTCTAGGATTCTTGTCTGCTACTTCTGGATATCTCAAAAAATGCTGTAATGTAGTTATTTGCGTAGGCCTTTTAATTTAAGTTTTTTTCCCCCTTTCTTTTTTTTTTTTGTGTGTTTTTCTCCCCTGAAAAAAATGTTGATGATAAAACTGTTGGGCAACACAATGCTGTAATATAGTTATTCCCAATTTCACATAGCTTTTAGTTGAAGCTTTTATTTAGAACAACTCTGGAAATAGAACTCTACAGAATAGTGGAAGCAGAAGGTGCATCTATCTGACAATTGCAACTTTGGTTGGAATGCAGAGAATGGCATCCGATTTTCTGGCAAATTACATATTTTTGGCTGTTGGAAGGGTTGGTTCAAGTACTGATTTAATCGTACAAAGAGTTGAATTTGTGCTTGAATCTGACAAGAGAAGTCATCTTATGGATCTTCTTCATGCACAGAGAGAAAATGGAGTTCATGGGAAGGTAATTAGAGACATGCAGTTTATACTGTTAGTTTAAGTGGCATACATCTAGATGATTAAGTTGATTGGTGAATATGGAGCATAATGTTTATAACCACTTGTGAAATCTGCAGCAATCTCTGACATTGGTTTTTGTGGAGACAAAGAAAGGAGCTGACTCATTGGAAAATTGGTTGTGTATCAATGGGTTTCCTGCAACTACCATTCATGGCGATAGAACACAACAGGTTAGTTAACTGTAAGCAAACTTTTTCAAATAAAAAGAAAATCCCTATTTGCTCTGTGTGCAGCGCTTGTGATATTTTGCGTTGTTGATGGGTTGATGCTGTTTCTTTCTTTCTTAGGTGGTTACTTTTTAATTGTTTTGTGGGAGAACTGTTAACTTTTATGTTACTCTCTGATGAATGTTAGTGTCTGTAATGAGAGATATGGAACTAAAAATTGTATGTTAACTTCAAGTCAAACAAAGATTACCTTCTTGTACTGCTTGTTTAAACTGGATACCATGTCTTTGGAATGGCATTGATAAGCAAATTCTGTGTATTTCTCATTTGGATTTTCACCTCCACTCTTTATTATAACCGAACGGCAGTAAAATTCTGCTGAGGCAGCTAGAGTTTTTTGCTTAGACTTCAGAATAAAATAACAGTGCTCACTTGGTTTGTCATGTGGATAACCCTAGGGATGCTGGAAGTTGAAACTCCTTTAGGTAGTAATTTAAACAGAATTTGTTTACAGGCTTTTGAATAATTTTGAAAGGTTTTGTTGGACATATTGGAATGTTTTAACTTTTGTACTGTCAGTTTCTGGAATTCTAACATTTCAATGTAGGGAGCATTATTGCACTCCTGCTCGTCAGAGAGCCACAGCTCTTTTTGTATGTTGATGACAACATGAAGTCTTTTATAGAAAGTTTCCCTTGGTGGTCTATTGCAGTTCTGTAGTCTCTGGTTCCACCTTACTATGCAAGTTGGAGCCAGTTTTTTTAACATAATATTATGTCATTTCTATATGCAGGAAAGAGAATATGCATTAAGATCTTTCAAGACCGGACACACACCAATTTTAGTGGCAACAGATGTGGCAGCTCGTGGTCTTGATATCCCCCATGTAGCTCATGTGGTAAACTTTGATCTCCCTAACGACATTGATGATTATGTTCACCGGATAGGCCGTACTGGTCGAGCTGGAAAAACAGGATTAGCAACAGCTTTCTTCAATGAGAACAATACGTCATTGGCAAGGCCCCTAGCTGATCTAATGCAAGAAGCAAATCAGGAAGTACCTGTTTGGCTTACACGGTATGCATCAAGGGCTTATAGTGGTGGAGGTAGGAACCGGCGTTCTGGTACTGGCCGTTTTGGTGCTCGTGATTTTAGGAGGGATGGCTCTTTTAATAGGGGACCCGATTTCTATGGTGCAGCAAATAGTAGTGGTGGATATGGGGTACCTGGTGGTTATGGTGGTGGGAGTTATGGTCCGGGTGTGACCAGTGCCTGGGATTAATAACTCGGACTACAATCAATGTGCTTTAATTTTCTCTTGAGTATATATATATATATATTTTTTTCTTTCAGATTTTATGGAAATTATTTTTGGTATCGAGATCAGGATTCTAATGTGGGAAATGCCGGACTTGATTCTTTGCGGATTATACTTTAGAGTTTATACACCATTTAAAATATATAGAGAAATTCTATTAAAATGTGTGAATCAAAATATATCATTTATGTTGATTCTTTAAAAATATACATACAAATTTTTTGTTCATTTTTCTTTTCAGTTTTAATGTATTAAAATTAATTGAATAAAAAGATTGTTAATTTGAGGAGAAAATAGTTTTTTGTTTTTTTGGTAAATATAGGAAAACGAAGTCTGGTAAATAAATTTATTGGTTTTATATTAATCAGTGCGAATGTGATATGGAATCGTACCAAAAAAAAGAAAAAAAGAGCAATGAAGTAAAATACCCTTAAAATAAAAACAAATTGACAGAAATTCATAAGATATAAAATTGTTGTCCAAAAAGCAAATTAGATGAGAAAGTATTAGAAGATGCAATACCATTGATTCTTTAAAAATATACATACAAATTTTTTGTTCATTTTTCTTTTCAGTTTTAATGTATTCAAATTAATTGAATAAAAAGATTGTTAGTTTGAGGAGAAAATAGTTTTTTGTTTTTTTGGTAAATATAGGAAAACAAAGTCTGGTAAATAAATTTATTGGTTTTATATTAATCAGTGCGAATGTGATATGGAATCGTACCAAAAAAAAGAAAAAAAGAGCAATGAAGTAAAATACCCTTAAAATAAAAACAAATTGACAGAAATTCATAAGATATAAAATTGTTGTCCAAAAAGCAAATTAGATGAGAAAGTATTAGAAGATGCAATACCATAGATGCGTTCGATCACATTTGCTAGAAGCAATTGGAAAACAATTGTTGCCGTGGATTGGAGACGAATCTATATATTTCGCAACCTTCAACATATTACAAACGGAAATTCACTTCCTTGCTAAACTAGATGACCAATAAGCAAAAATGACCAGTACAATCTTGTTTAGGATTAATCGTACAAATTAATATATACCCTCGTACTTAAAACAAGAGTAAAATCTAAATCCACTATTTTTTTCCTAGAAAATTCTTTAACTTGGAAGTTGATGGTCATTATTGTAAACTTTCTAGACAGATGTTTGATCTGTTTCCCAGATAAAATTACTAATCTTCTTCGTCAGAGTCTTCCACTTCCGAAATTTCTTCACAACATTCATCCACCGTCTCAAACTCTTCCTCTTCCTCTTCGGATTCTTCTTCCTCACTAGCACTCTTAAGCAAAATATCCTCCTGAGGTAAAAAGTTCACACCTTTACCACGATAAAGAAGCCCTGTTCTCATAACATGGTAAAACTTCTCTCTAAGACGTACAAGTGGATGTGGATTTACCAGTTTTCCTCTCTGGTACCCTTCTTTTAGGGCAACAGTTGTAGTTTTACACTTCAATGATAGGTAAAAAATACCAGGATACCTAGTAAAAATTCTTGTAAACTTATGAGGCAGATTCAATTCCTCTCTCATGCTTCTCAAGTAGTTTCTCTTGGTTTTCTTGTGAACAGTCAAGCTCAACAGCTCATGTAAAACACCAACCACTCTTTTCTCCATAAGCTCACTGTTAGGATCAATTTGCCTAGAATCCTCATAAGGGGAAATATATGGTAGTTTCTGAA
The DNA here is from genome assembly GCA_003254975.1 of Ochetophila trinervis. Taxonomy (NCBI): domain Eukaryota; kingdom Viridiplantae; phylum Streptophyta; class Magnoliopsida; order Rosales; family Rhamnaceae; genus Ochetophila; species Ochetophila trinervis. The sequence continues at coordinate 20,097 of QANX01002121.1, read as the reverse complement.
ATTCCTCCATCCAAGCCTTAACCTTTTTTTGAGCTCCATAACCTCTTGGAAAATTCATTCGAAATGCCAAAGTTGTCTGTCCCCTCTTGAATTGCCTATACTCATCCCCAACTTCAGTATTCTCATTGCTCCTTTGCAATGCAGAAACAGCAAATTCGTCTCGCCACTGTGCCAGACGCAAGCAATTTGCCCCATTAGAGGCCTTAACGAGTCGAAAATGATCTGGGTATTTCGGAATCAATGTTTTCTCGAAATTATCAGGCAAACCCAGATCCCATTTCATAGGATACAACGACTGGAAAAGTAAAGTCCTAGTTTTTGTCATCATTAGAAATCTACAAAGCCTTTCCACGGTATCATTCTCATGGGTTTGGTGCATACTCTGTTCTTGAGAATCCAACAACAGCGCAGTTTCAGTCAATTTGAAACAAGGCAGATTAGCGTAGCGAGTATGTGGGAATTCGTGGAATAGAGTTGGGTACCTGCGCATGAATCGAAGAACTGGGACAGTGAGGCCGAGCAACTTTTGCCAATCGGCGAAGGACTTGGCGGTGAGGAATCCGGTAGGTGAGCGCTTGATGGCGTCCTTGAGGAGACAAGCGGCTTTAAGGTCGGTCTCGATATCTATGATGTGGTCCAGGCTTCGGTTTTTGCACCATTTCAGGCGGACCTTCGCTATGCTTCGCCATTGATGATGTTGGTGAAGAACGGGATTGGTGGGCTGAAATGGAGTGTTTGATTTTAGCAAATAAATTAGACAATTTTTCATTTTCAAGTTCATGTTTTTGCGGTTGTAGATGAGAGTGTAAATGAAGAATTGTAAAACCTAAAAAGAGATTTTGAAATTTTTATTTCGTCAGTGAACCTTTTGATTTGTCTCTGGTTTTGGGGGTTTAGGAGATAAAACCCTAAAATTGGGGACCTAGAGGTTCCTTCAAAATGGGTATTTGATTGGATTTGCCGCGGTGTTTTTGCTTAGCTAGTTTGCGGCGCATTGACGGAATTTTTTTTTTTTTTTTTAAGTATTATCCCTGATTTTATTTGACATAATTTTGTTACACATATTTTATTTGAATATAAAATTGATAATATAAGAAAATGGGTTTTATTTCATGATTCATTTGCATTTTTTTTTTCGGTGAATATAATTCCAGCTATTGGAAAAATGGTTTTGGCCTTTTTTAAAAGTCACAATTTAAGTGCCGTGCGTTTGGTAACCTGATAGTTTTTTATTTCGTATGTAATGTTTATTTCAAATGTTATTTTGAATGAAGAAAAAAAAATTAATATAATTTAAAATTGCGTTTAATTTGATTTATATTCTTTTTTTCTATTAAATTTGCAGTTAGTTGGAATACCTAATTAACTTTAATCAATACCAACAAATATCTAAGACAATATAAATTATATACAATTAGATAAAATAAAAAACTATCATATTACCAAGGACTCCTTAATTTCTATTCACTTAAGCCGTTTCTAGTCTTAATCACATTAAGTATACTGTGACATGATAACTTTAATTTACCATTGAGCAATGAGCACCACTTACTAAGAGTAAAAATTTATATATAATTGTTGTATGCGTGATAATGGTAGAATAAATTATTTATAAGTAAATATTAAATAGGATCAACCAATGTGTGATATATTTTATTGTTGTAGGACGTTACATGTTATCATAGATAATTAAATATACATGATATATATATAATTAATAAAAATGAAAAACAATAATATACTGTAACTTTCATGCAAATTTTTTTCCTTTTTTTTGGTAACTTGAATTGCATTAAGCACAAAAAAAGGGAGTGCTGCCAAACAGCTCAACAACAAAACAATAAAATTAAACTACTGCATCATACAGTATAAAAGTTTTAAAACAGAGAGGCATACAAATATCTTCCAGATCAACAAAACAATAATACTTATTATTAGAAAGGGCCATCTTAGCTAGGTGATCAGCACAAGTATTAGATTCATATCTTGACCACTCTAGAGACCAATCCAAGGTGTTAAGAAAATTTCTGAGCAGGAGAACCTCATTTCTCACATCACAACACAAAAGTTCCTCTTCACCGTTAACAATATCTACCACTGTCTTTGCATCACTCTTCCAAATATCCTTTTTCTAGCTCAGCCTTTGGGTACACTCCGCAGCCCAAATTAAAGCTTGTGTCTTAGCAATCTTCACAGACATGCACGACATACACTGAGCTTCGGCCCTCAGCAGCTCACCCTTCAAATTTCTAGCAATCAATGCAACAACAACCTTGCCATTTATAAAAGCTGCATCAACATTAATACAAATCTCCCCCTCAGCCGAAGGGATCCATCTCGGGCTCTCCAAAGTTTGTTCACTGACTTGAGAACCTGGTCCAGGTGAAGATGCGAACTCCTTCACCATATTTTCCCACTCTTTCACCAGAAGGGCTACACTTTTGTTTTTACCAAAGAGAATATTGTTCCTCTACAACCACACCAAGTAGACATATCCTGCCAAAACAAGTTGCATGTCCACATTCCCAACCAAAACAAGACTAAGAATCCATTCCACTATGGCCTCTACATTAGGACCGAGAGACGGATTGATCCTTAACTCCCATTTACTTGTAAAAGCTAGAGACCTTGAGGCAGCACATTCAACGAACAAATGCAATTATGTCTCATCTTTTTCCCCACACAAGACACAATACCGTTTCCCAATTGATAATTTGATTCTGAGGTTCTACTTTGTGGGAAGAACTTTGGCAACCATTCTCCAAAGGAACATCTTTAAACGTTCATGATCTCCAGATAGCTCTCCAAACTCCATTCAGTATCCCCTGATTATTAGCCAAATTATCCACCTCATAATAATTTTTAATCGAGAACTTCCCTTCCTTATCCCCAACCCAAAGCAGTTTGTCTTCAGCTTGCACAAGAGGAAGTTCCAACTTACAGATGATTGCAGACTTTGTAGTAATGCTTTGAGGGAATGTTGTTCTAAGAAGATCTCTATTCCAACATTTGTTATCTTGGTCAATGAAGTGTGCCACTCTAGTTAAACCATCCACATTCCTATCCTCTAGAGGTTTAGGGATTTTCCCAATCAGGTTTAGGATCCAAAGATCATCCTAGAGGTTAATGTTCTATCCGTTTCCAACCTTATAGCAAACTCCCTGTATCAAAGCCCCTCTAGTAGAAAGAATTCTTTTCCATACAAAAGAGTCCCGATTCTTTAAGAAACATTCAAAGAAAGATGTCCGGCGTAAATTTTTTCCTCCTCTAAGAACCATGCCATCCACGAACATATTTCCTTAACACATGACAATTAATTTTATTTTACAACGATGGACAAATAAAATGAAAGAAAAAAGGCAAAAAAGGGAGCTAGAAGCCTAGAAGTTGTGGATAAAGTTGAGCTCTAGAGAAAACGGAAATTTTTTTTTTTTTTTTTTTGTAAAAAAGAAAACGAGAAGTTAATAATAAATTTTTTTGAAATTGTGAAAGGGCAAACCAGTACATAGTTGAGGCTGAACAGTAAACCTACAAAAGCGCACATTAACCAACAACAAAACATACATAGGCATCGATCAGATTCATATCCATATTTTACTAGAAAAAGCTCTGAGTCTGATGCTTTAATCGGTTCGCTCCCTAAATGTATCTAAGTCTATGATCTTTTTATTTATAAAAAAAAGAAAAATAAAAAAGCCCCGAGTCTGAAAGTCCATTTCATTAATTGAGAGTTAGTTTTCTTTCAGTATCAGATTCACATGTTCAATTAGGATATGTCCAAAACTTAGTTTTGAATTCTTCATTTTGCCAAAACCTAATATAATAATAACAATAATATCTCTTTTGAGAATACTTCACACGCAATGTCTTAAATTAAGCTTTTCCTGTACTGAAGTTTCTTAGAGATGGTAATTTAAATCGGTAATACAATTCAAAAATATTTTTTAATTAATTTATTTGTGTTAATATGATTATATTCCTGACATATGATCCATCTTGAATCAATATTATTGATCACTGACCCACCCCTGTTTGTTTTTGGATCTTCATTCCCAACGGCAAGATATACACTGACAGGTCTTATTGTTGGTTGGTTTACATCACATCACAAAACGAAATGTTTGCTGATGAAAGAACGATGATGATATTGGACGGCCATGATTCTTTACAGTGTCTTCTTCGACCATATATACATACACATACATAGAGAGAAAGTTGGAATGAGTTTGCAAGTATGAGAGGCTAACGGGATGAGATGAAGCTGCAGTTATATTTGAGGCATACATGGGGAAAGTCCAGGCAAATTATGTCAAATTCAATTCTTTCTCTTTCAAATTCTGTTTTGAAATCGTTCAAAGTTCGAATCTATGCAAACAATAGTATTAAATTATAGTTCAATATAATTTTATAATTATAAATTATAAATTTGATATTTATTATTTTTAATTTTTGAAAATTAATTTTTTTTCACACAAATCAATACTTAATTGTGGTTCAATATTGTCAATCACTACGTGTATCTTGTCTAGCTTTGTGTATTAATATCATTATGCTAGATTAAAAACAACATTCTTATTTCTAGCTATATCTGAATTCTTTTCATTAATTAATTGTAAACCTTAATTATATTTATCCTCTTCTTTCTGTATCTCTCTCCCTCTGCTCTCTTTTCATTTTCGTTTATTTCAGAGAAAGCAGGGGACAGCAAGAGGAATATCTAATAATAATTTTTTCCAGCAATTTTACACGCATATTCTATACCCAATATAGTACTGTTTTTGTTTGCTAAAAAGCAATTCTCTGTTCAGGAATATGCTTCTAATTGAACCAGAAACGGAGAAATTCAAAATAATATATTCTTCTCGCAACCATATATGATATACTCCACAAAGGTTTTAAAAACCTATAGCTGTTTAACGCTTGTTTTATTTAATTAAAAGAATATAACATAGTATATATATATGTATATATAAAATATCAAACTCCTTTTTGTTTATTCATCAAAAAAAAAAATCCTTTTTGTTTGTCACCAAAGTTCATGTTAAAAACTAATTTTGACTTTGAGAACATAAAAGATAAAATATTTTATTTCTAAAACAATTGTTAAATATATGTATAATTTTTCTTTCCTTATAATTAGTAAACAAGTTCTTAAGGATTGGTTAAAATTAGAACGAACAATATATATACAAATATTACATACAATCGCTTATTCTGAAAAAAATGTGCAGGATAATATAAGATTCTGTAAAATTTAGAATTAAAATAAACAAATAAAATAATAAAGGTGCATATATAATATGACAACATTGACGAGTCATAAATATTATCAAAAAAAGTCATTAATTTTTGCCAAAAAAAAAAAGTTATTAAGTTTTGGCCAGGCCAAGCGTAAGAATTCAGCAAAATATGACAAAGTATGAGGACGTAAGTGCAAAACTTCCCAATCGATTATACATACTTGACGAAAAGCCGCAACCAGAAACACACTGAATGGCAATGGAAGCGGTAAAGAGAGAAACAGAGGAGCTTACTTGGAGCAGAGAAACAGTGCCTACGGTTCTCAAACTCGTAAGCTCGAGGTTGTCTCAGAAAGACATTGTTTCTCTTCTATTGGTTAGCCCATGGCTGAACCGCACTTTGGTTTCCTATCACTCTCTTTGGCTGGTACTTTTTTCTTATTTTTTTGTTTTTTTCTTTCTTTTCTTGTATTCTCAATTAACCATATAAATTGTATTTTGTATTGGTTTTTATAATCTGGGTTTTGATTCTTTTTTTAGGCCCTCGACTTTCGTGAGATGAGTAATGCTGGGAATAGACTTGCAGTTGCTCTTTCGCTGGTTAGTCTTTTTGAGTTTTGATTGCAAAATATGCTATTTTTTTTTCCCCTTTAATCCACTATTGACTGATGTTAAAATCGTAAATACGAATTTGTGGCAGAATTATAGTTATTTTTTGTTCAAATGAACATAACCATTATGGAGGGGGACTTTTGTAAATTACATAATTAATTGTTCAATCTGGGTATGTGAAGATGATACATGAGGCTGTTGGTTATTTCGATTCAAATGAATGAAAAAAGTAGTGGGTATTTTATGTAGTTTTCAATTGATGATTTTCTATTGATAAAAAATTTCATGGTGATATTTTTGTAGCCGAGATATAGGCACATAAAGCAGATAAACCTTGAATTTGCGCAAGATATTGAAGACAAACATCTTGAACTCGTAAAGGGCAAGGTAATGCATATAACTCTGATAATCATTTCATCATTCAGGAACTTGAAAGTCATTGACACTTTGGTACGGGGAACAAGTACATTGTGATTGTTTCTTTTTTCATAATTCTGTATGGAATGTCCATTCTTGAAATTATTCTAGCAAACTAAACTTTAACCTTTAACTTGATCTAATGTCCCTGAAGATGCATTTTGGATATGTAGATACTTTAAAACGTTCATGCATAACTTGCATGAGGGCTTTGTTCAGGGCACCAAAAACCATATTGGTAGTAGTTGTTACGTAGATAACTTATCAGCAAAAAGTATGTTATACAAGTAGTGATGGTTAGTACAACATCTAGGATTTTGTGTGAAGTCAAACTTTCAATTTTATGGTTTTAGATGCATTTAGGCAAAGTCTTCGTTTTCCTATTAATACTTCTCCTAGATTTCTCTTAGCCTCTATCACTGCATGCTAGGGCTTCTATTTCTAAAATATAGAATGTCTATAAAATTTTACAGATAAATAATTGAACTTTCTTTTCTACAGCAAGACTTGTGTTTGTAATACTTAAGCATTTTATAGTGTTTAGATTCTCTTCAAAGTTTGGAGTCTCTGAATCTGAATGGCTGCCAGAAGATCTCTGATAAGGGAATTGAGGTTATAACCAGTGCTTGCCCCAAACTGAAGGTCTTTTCTATTTATTGGAATGTGAGGTACTTAAGGTTTATCTGCTCTTAAGATCATAGTTTTGGTCCAAACTTTACTAGGTATTAAAGAATTTTGACTAATGGATCTAATGCCAGGGTGACAGATGTTGGTTTAGCACATCTGGTGAAGAACTGCAAACGTGTTATTGATCTGAACTTAAGTGGATGTAAGGTATTTGATCGCTGAGTTCCGTCCCACTTCCTTTGTGAGATGTATGCTTCGTAATTTATAGATATTGTTTTCCCTTTTCATATATTTTTTGTTTTCTATCTTTTCAAAATGGCTTCTTGATTTATTTCATGAATACATTTTATCGGTGGAAAATATGCACACACATGACTTTGGATTTTTAAATTATTGTCTTGAAGAGTTATCTTTGAATGGAGCAATTTCCTGTGACAATGGCAGAATATATCAGATAAAGGTTTGCAATTAGTTGCTGAGAACTATCCAGAACTTGAGTTCTTGAATCTAACTAGGTATGTAAACTTTTTTTGTAATAGTTAATTTTCATTAAAAAGAAAAACTCATACCTTACACCTTAGAAATTTGATGGTTTGGTGTGCAAATGGCAGTGAAGTTCAGGATGGGGAAATTATATTTTAATTTTCTATTGACTTGCTCACATCTTCCTTAAAAAATGTTTTGCCTTCTTTACGAAGGTCAAGTGGTTAATTTTGATTTGTATGGGTGAACTTCTTTATCTTTTTACTTGCTGCTTACATTTCATTATTTGTTGATCATAGGTGCGTCAAGTTAACGGACTACGGCTTGCAGCAAATATTAATGAAATGCTCTTCCCTCCGGAGTCTAAATCTATATGCCCTTTCTAGGTATTTGATAGTTTTTCTTAAAATTTACACGTTTAAGCTATGTACCAGTGCCATGATCTAATTGGCTGCATTTCAATTGTTCAGCTTTGCCAATGAAACTTACAAGAAAATATCGCTTCTATCCTATCTTGAATTCTTGGATTTGTGTGGTGCCCAGGTAAGGTTTTCTTGCATAGTGAAGGTTCAATTTGCGCATCATTTACCAGGCTGAAAATCGATACTAATTAACATATTTTTTAAAGTAGAATTTGTTAGATGATGGACTTGCCTGTATATCTAAATGCAAAAGACTTGTCTCTCTCAATTTGACGTGGTAAATGAAACTTCCACCTTCTAAAGATGTATTTGGAGAAAAAAGAGACATTTATTAGTACACATTTAGTAACAATCAATTTTATGTTTTCTGGTAGGTGCACAAGTATCACCGATGTGGGGGTCATAGCCATTACTGAGGGTTGTACCTCTCTCGAATTTCTTAGGTAAATCCTGATAAGAAAACGTTTGCAGAATTTAAAAAATATGCTATTTAGTATCGAAGATGATGTTTTTAAGTTGTTTGTGCAGCTTATTTGGAATAGTTAGAGTGACTGACAAGTGCCTGGAGGCCCTTTCAAGATCTTGCTCGGATAAAATTACGACCCTCGATGTGAATGGATGTATCGGAATTAAGGTAATGACATATTGTTAGCAGGTCTTGTCCTGTTTACATGAACAATCTATATAAACTAAAAATGGACTGACAATGACATTTCCTAACTGTATATTAATTCTATTCTAGAGACGGAGCCGCGATGAATTGCTTCTGTTGTTCCCAAATCTCAAGTGCTTTAAAGTGCATAGTTAACAGCGTCGACAGACTTGGACATTTAAGAATGCAACTGACCCATTTCCTTGTATTGATCTATCTTAAACTTGGAAGTCTTCATGTTTGCTGGATAATCTCATGTTTAATTTTCTCCTATCCTGTTATTTTATATCTGCTTATTTGTAACGACAAACAAAAGGTTGAATTTACAGTGGTAAAAAAGCCTNAATAGTTATTGAAATCTTGTGCAGGACCATTTTTAATGTTGCTTTTTATTTTAAAGAGCATAATTTTTAAAATAAAAAATATATTGAATATTTTATAAAATAAAAAATAATTTTTTGTTCAACTTTAATAGTATCATTTATCATCATTTTTTATTTTTCAACATATAGAATATACAATTAGCAAAGTAATTTTTATATATATAAAAAATATATATATTAAATATAATTATAATTGTGCATTGAAAATTGTAGAATAATAAATAAATGGATTTTAATATAAAAAGTAGAGAGTTAAATTTCATTTTCTATTTAACTTCTTCATTTGGAAAAAAATGTTAGAGTTATAAAAAATAAAAAGAAGTTTTAAAATAGATAAATTAATTTTTTTAGAAAATGCATCGGAGAGGTTCTAATTGCATTTGCATTTTATTTGTCCTTTATTTTTTTATTTTTTTTGGGGGTGTTGGAGGTTTAGACATTGGCATTGTGTTGAAAAGACATTGGCTGGGCATTTGAGAAGTAAATTGAAAAGACAAAGTACGAAGCTTCCAAGTTTCAGGTACTTAAAACTGTAAAAAACAGATCAACAATATGACGTATCAAATTAACTGTAGCTTTTAAAAAGCCCGACTACCAAACGATTTGGAACCATAAAGCGGAATTGTCCGTAACCCAGCCTCCAGCTGAAAGCGAATTGACATTCACTCATTTACTTAAAAAAATTTCTTTATAAAATGATTTATTAGCATCTATTGATTCGATAATAATACATGTTAGTAAAAATAACAGACAACACTCGGATGAAAAACAGACATCAGTAGGCAATTAAAGTTTCCAAAAAAAAAATAATAATCAATATATTTTTATTCGTACGATCCTATGATATTTTTGTTAGCAATCTTTTTTGTCCATACTTTTTTTTCTAATTTATCAAATTATTATTTTCGTATTTAAATTTTATATAGGTTAAATGTGTAATTTAAATCTTACCTAACTTTTTATATCTTTATTATATGCTACTGGACTATATGATACACAACATAATTTCTTCTTTTCTTTTAAAAAAAAAAAAAAAGGAACATACAGGATACGATTCATGATCTAACAACCTTCCTTAAAAATTTTGTTTTTAACAAAAAAATTTAACTTCTTTAAGTGAGGCCCTAGGCAAAAACCTAAGTGACCGTGCCCTTAAGCCGGCCCTGCCTGGGAAATAACATGGGGGGGAGGGCATGATCTACCATTCTTACAATAACTTAATCCAATGACTTCTCGCAGCCTTTTTCTTCAGTGTCTGCCAGCCCGCAATATACAAGCTTTGAGATAACATTGGTGAGGGGAACATGAGCATGAGCATAAACATGACCTAACCATTCTTACAGTAACTTAATCCAATGGCTTTTTCCCAGCCTTTTTCTTGGATGTCTGCTAATATTGCCTACAAGCATTTGAGAATAAAAATTAACACAACTGCATACACAAAATGTAAACAAACAAACATACTAAGGGAGTGTCAAAACTGTGATTTATTTATCCATAAAAGAAAAGAAAAGTAAAAAATGGCATTCATGTTTTGAATAACATGCCTTTTGCCAACACATATATACATAACACAACAATCATTTTCAATATTTTTTGCTTGAAAAGATTTACAGTCGAGCAATCAAGCAAAGAAAGAAAAAGACATGGAATCAAGAAGCAAATGATCGACACCTACCTGCCTGTGTCAACGTCTAGGCCTAGACTTGCAGCGGAATTCAGCTAAAAGTGCTATATGATCAGAGGACCACTCTGGTGATGGAAGTGCTGTGTCTTTCCTTAAACTTTCCTCGTCCAAGAGCTCCAATAAGGACTCAACTGTTAGAGAATCGGCTGAAACCGCAAATCAATCTATACTTGGTGAGCAACAGACCATGGATAGAAATTAAATAGATAAAACCAATTTATCATGCAGAATTTCACCTGTGTAAAATATGTAATCTAAGGTGCCAATAAAATCTCTAGTACAATTTGTAAATAACGGTTCGTTTGTTGTGGGATCCAGTCTCCTTCTCTGCTGCTCCAAACCGAGTCCAACTCCCAATCTTGCAAAGGATGAATATGCACTAACCTGTAAAATTAATTAGGTGACAACCAGCTAAAGCAAAAACCAGACACACACCTAAAGCCCTCCACATCGACACCTCCCTACGGTCCTTTATTTATTATTGATTTTTCTCTCCGTAAATTAAATTTACCCTTCTTTAACTGAAACTTACTAAAAATATCAGACCCAAATACAGTCAAAAATTACAGTAACATATTACCAGAGGCAGTTGATGTATCAGCTTGCTATGAGGACGCAATATATTAAGAGGATCCACAGTTAAGTCCGGATGCAGCGGATCTAACTTTCCCATAGCAAGAAGTGCATGAGGAGCACTGCCACAAAGTTTACACAAATATCGTTAATCAAGCAACAAAAAGAGAACAAATTTAAAAACACCAGCTATAATTATACCAGCAAATAGTACAAACCTTCCAGGAACAGAATTAAAGTCCCCACAAACCAGCATTGGAATATCAGCACTGGCAGCTATTTTCTCCAATCCTTTTAACAGAGTATGTACCTGATACGATATGAGAAAACACAGATAGAATGTAACTTCTAGAAAGAAGCTTAAAACAGATAAAGGGCTATATATTAAAACAAACAAAAATTAAATTACCTGCCAGAGCTTGACATCCTTTAGCTCTTGGTGGACATTGACATGTGTATTTGCCTGTATTTAACCACGAGCATAAATATGTTTTAACAAACAAAACACAACCAAAGTGTACTCATGGAATGATGGGAATGAAAAGAGGCCAAAAGGTGTCATCAGTCTAACTGAGAAAATTCTAAATCATGATTTCTCATTAGGAACATTCATAGGCATCCAACCAACAAAAGTTAGATACTCAAAAAGGAAATACAACCTAGTCACTCAAAACTAGAAATCATGGCAATCTCTATAACGGAAAACAATAGTAAAACTGCTTGAACAAGTACTTGTCCTGGCCTGGCCTAAACTTGCTAATCTCCAGAAATATCCGATACTCAACCTACTACTGCAAAGAAAGCAACCTGTCTATGCCTCAGAAACCCCAAAACGGGACACACTACATGGTTGCAGCAAGATACAAAAGAAAACAGTGTCAATTTTTAATCTAATAAAGTTTCCTGAGATAAACCCAATAAGCCACAAATTTCAAAAACAGTTGCAATAAAGCAAATGGAAAATACAACAGTTAATGCAAGTGAACGTTACCACACAAAGAAGCTGCCGTTTCCCAGGATTATCAGCTCCCTGATTACTAAATTTTGCTTCAAGGACCACAATGAGTGCAACATTATCCTATGAACAAGACAATTACATATGAGCATCCCCAGGCCAACATATATTGCAAAAGATTGGGTCTCAACCCCAAAGACCTACAGACTAATGTTGAAGTCAACCAACCTTAACCAATCGATTTAATGCGGTTTTCTTCTGAGTGCTTGGAATCATAGCATCAGTCAAGGATTGTGCAGCCTTATTAAATTCCACCTGCAGACAAAAAAAAAAAGAAAAAAGAAAAAAAAAAAGAAAAGGTCCATTGAATAAGAAAACAAAAATACCAGAAAATTTACAAATTGAGAACATTTTTATCCCCAGACCTCATATTTTTTAACATGTGAAAATCTGTCTCTGCGGAAAAATGTTGCACAACCATCAATAGTTAGTGTATTTCCACTGTAGACCTGACACCAATAAGAACCCGAGTCAGTAAGAAAAAATTCAGAAGCTGAACCACAATGAATAAGAAGACGTAAACAACCTCATTTGTTTTCCTCTTATATAAAGCTTGATAGCCGTGTTTGTCAAGCTCAGGTGCAAAGAATTCCTCAAAATGATCGCATTGAACCTGAGGGAGAAAAGCTAAATTATATCCAACCAATGACAGGCTCAAGCTATAGCTAATTCAAAAGTTGTACAAACAAAAATAGATGCATATCTTTCCAGGATACTTCAACAAGTAAAGATGTGAATAGGAAAATCCTAAGTCCGTCTGCTTGAGAATCATTAAGTCAATTATTTTCTTTACATTTAACTACAATTTGCTTCTTTTTTTTCTATAAAGTTACCTCCAATATATTTGAATTCCTAATATTAACAGAAATGATAGAAGCCCGTACACGTTCATATTGCATTGAAAAGTTTAATCAACAAAGTATGCGCAAAATATCTTCTTCAGCAATGTGTCATCCAACTTACAAATTTAACTCGCTCGAAATAAATCATAATATAATTTTTCAACCCATAACATTACATAAAGATGTCCCCAATTGGGGAAAAAGAGTCATAAGCTGCTACTAGGAAAAAAATAGAAATAAAATTCTCGCCCAAAATTAAAAACTTGTTAGTAAAGCTCCTAAATCAAGAAGAGCTGCATACCTCCTGAAGACAAACAATATCTGCACGATATCCAACTATTTCTCGGAGCAGATTCTGTCTGCGATACGGCCAAGAAAGTGCCCATGAAGGGCAGTAACTGTATAATTCGTTTGCGGCATATGCATCAGACAAAATGTTGTACGAAAGCACGGTAAATGTTCCAGAGGATGAAATGCGACCATCTGAATCTATATGCATCATATCGGCTCCATTGACAGGGATCAAGCGGCGTGGGCTAGGAGATGGCGCTGGAATAACACGGGAAGTTAATATCGTATTGGTATGTCCTACTGACACTTTAGTTTCTGCATCTACTACAACACACTCAAACTTGAGAACGTGCCCAATATCATCAGCAGTTGGTGTATAGGTTTTAGAAATACCAACTTCAAACCAAGTTTCACCACCACTCCTCTGCGTAATGGCAGCAGGATATAGAGGCGCAGAACCATTTGTCAAGCTAGGGCTTGATGCAGAACCAGATAAGCTAGCATTGAGAACTCCAGATCCTGTGCTGTTGAACCGCCCAAACAATTCGTCCTCCTTGTTTCCATTTTCATTTACAACACTTGCAGCACGTTCATGCAGAACACGATGATGCTGCCATGCATCTGAAAAGCACTTAGGAGAGCAATGATAACTTTTAGCAACCGGTATTTTGGCCTTAACACAACCAAGGCACTGCAACGTGGCTTGCTCGGTTGGGTGAACACTACAGAGAGCAACTTTTTTATCACTTTGAATGCGATACCTATAGGACCACGGGCAATATTTGTCAAATCAAGTATTAGAACCCACGTTTCAGGAACACCCAATATCATATTTTCATAAATAAAGAAATTTTCTCACAGAAAACAAAAAAGAAAAAAGAAACAAAACTACAATTAAGTTTACCAAAAAAGCCAAAAGACTTGAACTATACAATCTTAAAGCAATGTGTCATCCAAAACTTTAGCATAGTTATCAAAACATATAAAACATATATATTAGACATCAGAGCAAATTTTTAGCCTGCAATATCCTAGAAGCAAACCCTACCTATAATTCAGATAGGTCTTTAAATATAAAATATCCCCCCATTTGTTGCAGTAAAATTCTACATCCCCACAAAAAGAAGAGGGATAATTAGAAGACACTGATATAAAACTTAGTGTCATTAAATGTTGAATCTACAAATGAAGGAAACATGCCTTAAAAGGCAACCCAAAATATAAATATCGCTCAGGTGCATGGGCATTTCAAATCAATAGCACTAATCGTATTCGTCACCAAATAAGTATAGGCCACCCATTTCACCCCAATTAGGTATGAAATCTCTAATAAAAATTATGAGTTAACTTTTCGGTATAAACATTATCGTAAGATCATAGTGCCATCAAAAAGCCTATATCTTCAAGACTTGCTTCCCTCATCAGAAATGCTAAGAAGATCTGACTACCATCAGTAAGTGCACTATGAGCTGTGGCAAACATGGCTATTGAATGACAGGAGTGTATGATGAAAGCAGCAAAGAAAAACAAAAAAACAATAAATTCATGCCAAATCTCAACATGCATAATATCCCCAGAGTAGAACACTCATTACCAATACATCATTTTAACACAAAGGTACATATAAACATTTAAACTACCAAAATCCAGATTTGGAAACTTATTTCTTCTCCTCAATTACAGTCATCAACAACATAATATCTTGTAAATAACAGAAGAGCTAACAGTGGAAAGCCTTGCAGGTACCATGATGATTTTAATGTCCATGAACTCCAAAACATAAAAATCATGGATGACATATCAGGAACCTGATAACAACGAAAGAGGCTCGTAAAATTCCCCAACAGACTTCTAATCCAAAAAAAAAAAAAAAGCGTTCTTAAATGGATAGCAATGAACTGATACATCAACTGCACTAACAGAGTTGTATTCGTCCTTGTGGTTAAGAGTCACTTTCATTGCACGATGGCACCATAATCATTGCTTGTATGCCTATGATAAATACTTGGCACTAAAGAAACACACGTACTTAGCACTAGAGGACCACACCTGCAAGCCTACATGCATTTGAACCATACTTCATTCACTACCTCCTAATTTTTACCATAAAAAGCATTACATATGTCCCTATATAGCCTAATCCACCGCCCAATAGTATAATATGCAGTGTGTCATATGCCCTCCGACTTCACGACAAGTAACTAGCCTTGCATTCAAAAATATATAATAGGATGTATTTAACCTAAATTTCCAAAAATGTATTGCAGAATTTAATATGCAGCTGCTGTAGACCAGCCACAACATTCACTAACCTCCTAATTCTTACCATAACAATAGTTTCATATGTCCCTATCCTAATATACTCCCCAATAGGTTCATATTTGGTATGTCATATCTCTCCAACTTTACGACAAGTTGCCACTTTATAACTATTCGCTTCACGACAAGTTACCCGCGTATTCACTTTGCGACGAGTAACCCGCCTATTCACTCCGCGACAAGTTACGCGCCTATTCACTCCGTGACAAGTTACCTGCCGATTCGCTCCACGACAGGTTACCTGCCTATTCGCTCCACGAAAAGTTACCCGCCTTATATTCAAAAATATATAATATTACTGGCATTACGAGGCAAAAATTCGTTAACTAATTAAATTGGGCCAATTAAGG
This sequence comes from Ochetophila trinervis, assembly GCA_003254975.1. Classification (NCBI taxonomy): domain Eukaryota; kingdom Viridiplantae; phylum Streptophyta; class Magnoliopsida; order Rosales; family Rhamnaceae; genus Ochetophila; species Ochetophila trinervis. The sequence goes on along the minus strand of QANX01002121.1, from coordinate 4,184 downwards.
AAATGAAACATACTGTTAGGTTCAAACCATAATGGGCAATATGGAAGACAGAATTAAATTTAACAAAGAAACACAATCATGAGTTCATCAGATTGTGCGATACAATACAATCTTAGCACACATATAAACTTGAATGTAACATAACAAACAGACACCAACCCCATAGACCAAAGAATGTTTCTGAACAAGAAACAGCAAAAGTTCAAATCTTTGAAAAAATTCATGTAACAAATACTCAAAGCATCAATGACTGAAAACCATAACCAATAAAAGCCCAAGAACTACACAATATAAAACCGAAGTAATACTTTAAACCTGAAGTTTAATAGGCAGCAAAAGAACTTACCACTTGTACCTCAAGAAATGACCATCAATCGGGGCAGACTCGGGCACATCATCGTTTATGACCGTCTTGTCAAGTCGGCGAACGAGAACATAGGGCGTGAGCTCGCAGCCTACAATGGGGATGTCCGAGGGGAGGTGCACGCGTGCCACGCTCAGCATGCTTTTTCTCTTATTCACTCTACAAGGAGGCTATCGTCACAGTAGTATTTCAAACCTATCAAACCCAATCGAACTATACCAGCTTCTTCAAATACACCGAAGATTCGTTGGCGGATACCAGGCGGATCCGCCATTTACTTGACCCGATTACCCGCCAGCCTTTACTAACCAAATGAGGCCAAAACCCTAGAAATCGCAATCCCAACAAATACCTCTACGGATCAATAACTTTACAGAGAGAAAAATTTCGAAATTGCAAGGAGACGAAACAGGTCGGACACAGAGAAAGAGAGAAAGGTGTAGTCGGATATTTTGTTGTACGTTTGGGGGGGGGTGTTCGATTGAAGATTCTAGAGAAACAGATCGATTGGGATCGAAGATTCTAGAGAGAGAAAGAGAGAGAGAAAATCGGGGGTCTAGAGAGAGGGATTGGGGAAAGGGGATCGATGATTAGGGTTTTACAGAGGAAGTGAAAGTAGTCGTCAACTCTCTGCTAGGCTGGGTTGGGTTGCTATATGAGAAGCATTCTAGAGAGAGAAACCGAAAAATTAAAGAGGAAGAGAGAGAAGGGAACAGAGTTGGGATGGGGTGTTTGTGTTTGCTTCGTACGATATCATACTTTGGTTTTTATTTTTTATTTTTTCTGTATGTGTTTTGTGTCCCGCTTTTCGGCTTTTGTGTTTTTGCTTTGTTAATTTCCTTCTCTCTTTCAAAATAAAATAATTTCTTCTCTTTCGTCTTTCTAAAATTTAAAGTATATTTTCTTTTATTTCACTTTATCTTTTTCTTCCATCTTAAGTGAATAGGTTAATATAACGATTTAAAAAAAAAAAAAAAAACCTCTCGGAAGCCTGCTTATTGTTTTTTTAATTTGAATCTTTCATCCAAAAATTTTAAAGAAACAATTTTATTTCAATAATTCACAACTATATAAAAAACAATAATTTATTGACTCTTTATTGGGTAACATTTGTATTTATAATTTGTAACAGCTCTTTGTTTTATAATTTTTTGGCTTGTTTTCAAGTTATTTACAGGTAGTATGACCAAAAAAAAAAAGTTATTTATATGTAGAGAAAACTGTGTACCTAAATAATTTTTTACCATATAAATTTCATAAAAAATATATTAAAAAAATTATAGTCCTTTTTCTCTCTGGTATTTTTGTATATCTTCTAAGCTATTGTTTTTCATTTTCCCATTATTATTTTCTATGTTTCTTTTTCCCAATGAAAAAATTATAAAACAATTTTGAAAAATACATAATACCAGTGTCAAAATCCAATTTGTATGTAACTATCTACAAATTTCCATGAACTCATCAAGAAGTATTTTCTTCAATTTGTTATGAATTCTTTTAAAACAATTTCTTAAAATTCTAGTGCCAAAAACTGTTTTCAAAATAACAATATAGCGCATATACGCATACATGTTTTTCTTTGTGCAGCTTTATTGATTCTTTTACCTAATAAATTTTGAAGGTGAAATTGTGCCTTCAGCATTTGCACAGCCCAAGGGATGCCAATGATTACCAAAAAAAAGCATAAGGGATGCCAATAAACATCAGGAGGATTGTGGCAAAACAATGTTGGAATAAACATCACTATATTGGACATTTTTGTACTCCCAACAAAAAACTGTGCCAGCTGATCGATTTATTTTTAATTATATATATCTTTATTTTTATTTTTTGGTAATATGACTTTGATGATGCATACTTTCTAACAATATAATTTTTTTTTTTATCAGGTTGCTAACAAGTATATAAATAAATTACACTAGAAAGAACAAATAATATTGAGAGTTAATTATAATAAATCAAATATCTACATTTGAGATGGAATATTATTAAACTAATAATTTTGAATATTATCATCAAAAGTGATAGTTTAACATTAAAATCTAATTCAACTTTCACACCTGCATATTTAAAATTGAAAGTTTAAATTTTATTATGTTATGTTATTGGACATTGGACATTGGAAATTTTTTTATTCCCAATAAAAAACTGTGCCAGCTGATCGATTTATCTTTAATCATATATATATTTAATTTTTATTTTTGTGATTAGAAATTAAGAATAAATAATATTGAGAGTTAATTATATTAAATAAATTTTTTAAAATATTGTATATATGATTAAATAATTATGGATATTACCACCTAGAAGGGTAGTTAAGGCTAGAAGCTGGTTCAACTTTCACAGGTCTAAAATTTAAAATCTAAATTTTGGTATATTTTTATTTTGTCTCATATGGTCTTGCGCTGCATGACCTGAAGTATATGGTCTGATTGCCTATTACTATAAAACATTTTATTTTATTTTTACAAAAAATAAAATTTAGATATTGACTTATATTTGTTCTTTAAAATTATATTACTAAAATTTAATAGTAATAAATCTGACAGATTTAAACACTGTACAAAATTAAAAATTGACACAAATACAATATAACACACATGTTGCAATACCAAATAATGAGCTTCATTAATTTGTATGAAATGTGAGCATAAATCAGTGGCTATAACATCTTATGCAAATTATTATGAATTATAAATTATATTTATTACTAATTTTTATATCAAAGTAGGATGGGAAGTATATATAATCTAATCGCCATTTAGATTAAATTCATAACCACCCCGAAATAAGTTATATTTAAGGCTTTAGATTTAAGTGATTCTAAAACTCTTATCAAAATAAGTTGCTTAAAATACCAAAATAACAATCCGTGACAAACACTTTATACAAAATAACCAATTACTATTTATACTATCGAACACCATATAGACTAGAGAAGTGCTATGGAGTGAGACACTTGCATTGAGCATGAAAGCCTGTTGGCCACCATGAGAGCAACAAACGGAAGGCCATGAAAAACCATTTAAGGAAGCATTTCGACGTTGTCTCCAAATAAAATGAGATAATAACTGGACTGTCCATTGGTAATTCTATTACTTTTTTTAACAAAAAATTTCAAATTTTGGATTTCTTCACTTTCAATGTAAAGTAAAACTCAATTGATTTTTTTTTTGGGTAATAACTCATTGATTTGGTATAGCATTACAAGATCAATGATTATTGTCACTTTGATATATATATATATATATATATATTATCCTTTAAAATAGTCCTAATTAGTTACTTATTTTGGTGCGAAGCGTATCATGGCCAATAATTTATATTATCCTTTAAAATAGTCCTGATTAGTTACTTATTTTGGTGCGAAGCGTATCATGGCCAATAATTTGCCGTATGTGCGTTGAGGTTGTGAATTAATGAAAAGTTGGAATTTTGATCAAATGCTAGTTTATTGGCCATCTAATTTTTAATGCCAAAAATTATAAACGCTTCTTATTATCGTTTGGATAGATTTAGAAAAATAAAAGTGGAACTGATCTAGTGGTATGCTCTTTATATCTATATTTTTTTGAAATTGTTGATTTTTGTAGAGTACCAATTTAGAAGGTAATTCATAATTAAAGTTAAACATTGAGCATAGATTATGTCCTAATATAGTATATTTGTAAGTTTGAAATCACAAAAACAACTTAACTAGTGTTTTTAGAAGAAATTCAGTGGGCATTTACAATCAAAGATGAAAATATCGATATCGACGAAAATATCGAAAGTTAAAAATACAAAAATATCGATAGAAATATTAGCAGAATATCGATAT
>QANX01002119.1:0-27655 GCA_003254975.1 Ochetophila trinervis | reverse complement strand
ATAAACCATAAAATCATTTAATTTAAATATGTTAGTTTATATCAATAAGCATATATTTTTTTTAATAAAGTTACATAAATAAGCATAACATATTAATATTTTTAAATAAAATTCAAATAGGTGGCAGATTCACAAAGACAGCTGATGTGCTTCGTGAAATGCAAGTTGCAATTGATTTATTTATTTATTTTATTTTTTAATTTTACAAGTTGCAAGTCAAAGTTGTTTGGGTGGGGGTGGCTATTCGCTACATGGCTCATCCATTGAATTTTACAGTATTGACATTTTTGTCCGTGTGGCTTTTACAATAAAAGCTTGTTTGATACATTGTATTGTATTTGATTGTATTATATTAAATTGTGTTGTAATGTATTATATTATAATGTATTATATAATACACTTTACATATTTTATGTAAAATTGTATTAAAATATATACACAATATGATATATTAATGTATTATATTTGACTATTTTATTTAAATTCAAAAAATTTAACTTTTAATTTAAATTTAAATTTGTAACTTTTATTAAAGCTTTTAAATTTAAATTTTATTAAAGTTTTTAACTTTTAATATTTAATATTTATCAGTTTTTAGAAATATTAAAAATAATTAATGACAAGTGTGACTGAGATTGTAGATTTTATTTTTGCTCACATATTTTTAAGCTTGGATAACAAAAATTTCAGATAAAAACAATGAAAATTACAAATATAATATAAAATAACGATCTAAAAGAATATTTGCTTTCAATTTAAAAATTTTACCGTTTGGCTAGCAGAAAAAATAAAGCATAAAAAAAAATACTCAAAAATTTGACAGTAAATATGTTTTAAAAAAAAAATAAAAATCTCAAAACTATCAGGTATATATTATTTAATATAGAAAAGTTTTAATATATTAAATAATGAATCATATGTTGTATTAAAAATTAAAAATATATTATATAATTCAATACAGATCAACAATCAAATACAGTATTAATCAAAATTAATAAAATAGATCTCCGTGACCAATCCAATACAAAGTACAAACTAACAAAGATGGCCTAAGCGGGTTAAGTTTAACGATTAAAAAATGTTAACCGCGGGTGACCGAAGCCTAACTCCTGCAGCTATCACGCACTCTAAACCTTAACGTAATAAATATTTTGGAAGCTAAAAATCCTTTGTAATATAAACTCACCAACCAAAAAAATAAAAATAAAAAATTTTGGTCCCGAGGCGGAAAACTATCTTTTCCCGGGAAATTAAAAAAATAAAAGTTTATAATTTAATATAAAATATAAATTTGTTTAGTATAACATATAAATTTAATATTTACATTTAAAAATTAAAAATTAAATTTGATATACAATATAAAATAAAAATTTAATATAATACATTTAAAATTTAATAATTTACGTACTATAAAATATAAATTGTAAATTTAATATTATACATTTAAAATTTAAAATACAAATATTAAAATACATTTATTTCAAAAATTAAAAAAATTTCCAGACCTTTAAATTCCTTTTTTCTAGGTCTGAAATTGACCTAAAATCAATAAATAAAATAAAATTAGTCTCATATTTATATCCGAAGAATCAGATAGAAACTTCAAACCCAAGTCCAAACCTCTCATCTCCTACCACTCACACTCTCACACACAAACACAAGATCTGTAGCTCTCTCTCTCGCAACATAATTACACGCTCGGACGTGTGCATTTCGGCGATTTATCCGGTCAAATTCAGGCGAGTTTTTTACAGTGTTGTTTTTTTTGGTCAAATCGATAGCGATGGACAGAGAATGAGGGACTATTTCGGCGAACATGTCGTTATCGTGCTCGGACTGCTTCTCCGATCTACTCTGTGCCGAGGACTCCGGAGTCCTGTCCGGAGAGTCGCCGGAATGCTCTTCGGACATTGAATCGCCGGCGTGCAGCCAGGAATCCATAGCAAGCTTCATAGAGGACGAGAGAAACTTCGTTCCAGGGTTCGATTATTTGGCTCGGTTTCGTTCTCACTCGCTCGACGCCTCCGCTAGAGCAGAGTCAGTTGCATGGATTCTCAAGGTAACGCCTCTTCTCTAACGTGCGCTGGTAGGTGGTGATTTTCACCTTCCTGCGCCTTTTCTACAAGATGATTGGACAGTAGTTGTATTATATTACAAAGATGCCACTGTCTAACCAACAAAATGCATAGATCTGAATCAAACTGTTGTAACTTTCCACAATTCCACTGTTTCATTCTCTGTGCGTTTCTCTGTACGCCGGGATTATACGATTTCTCAGCCGTTGGATCTGCAGAAATAGTTTCAGATGCTCGCAGCGCATATTAGATTCCTTCGCCTTTTCCTTTTCTTTCTTTTTAGTTTTTCTTAACCGTGATATGTGACGTCCATTCTTAACGGTTTTTTCAGGTCCATTCTTACTACGGATTTCAACCACTAACGGCGTATCTCTCCGTTAACTATTTGGATCGGTTTCTCGATTCTCGCCGGTTGCCGGTGAGGTTTAAGCTGAATTCTAGGATTTTAATAATATTATAATCATTATTTATTTTTGGTTTTTTAACTTTTTACTAATATTATTCGGTGGTAAATATATTTGACTTTTCAAACCTGAAAAAAAAAAAGAGCGACAGTCTTTGCAGGCTACGTACAATGATTATTTATGCTTGTATGTCCGTTTTATGTACAAAGTACAATTCTAATAAAATTAAATAAAAATAGAAATACGTACTTTTTTGGTACGCATTGGGACCTATGGAATTTTGTCAAGTGGCAATCGAATAGTTATTATAGACTATTACTTGCCACGAACAGTAAAAAGTACCGAAAACTATTAGGTGGTTTCCAGATCACTTTTTTCTACCAATTTTTTTTTCATTTTATATTATAATATTAAATTGTTAAAAAATAAGTTAATTATTTTAATACATATTAATTATTTATTTCATTTGTAATGATTTAGATGAAAAAATTTAGTAAAAATATATTATCTTGGACCACTTGATTTTTTCTCAAAAAGTACAAATCGGATATTTGTCCTGCCTTTGTAAATTTTGTTATTCTTGTCGCGGCTACTTCAAAAACTCCCCGGCATTGTCGAGAGGAAAATCAAATTAAGCACAGTGATCTCTGTAAACCCACTTTGGTAGACCCATCTTTCTTAATACCGTTGTTATTTATAATGATGAAAATTTTGTTTTTCTTTTTCTTTTTGTGTCAATGATTGCTACAGCAAACAAATGGGTGGCCATTGCAACTGTTGTCTGTTGCTTGCTTGTCATTAGCTGCGAAAATGGAGGAACCTCTTGTTCCTTCGCTGCTGGATCTTCAGGTGTACTTAAATTGGTCTTATTTAGTGAAATGTAATTCATTTTGGAAGGTTTTCGGGATTAATTATATATATTTTCGAACTAATCAGGTTGAAGGTGCACGTGGCAAGTACATTTTCGAACCCAGAACAATTCGTCGTATGGAGCTTCTTGTTCTTGGTGTTTTGGATTGGAGGCTACGATCCATAACACCCTTCAGCTTCATCGGGTACTTTGCATGCAAACTCGACTCGACAGGAAATTTCATTGGGTTTCTAATTTCACGGGCCACAGAAATTATCTTATCCAATATACAAGGTACGTACATTGGTGTATTGTATATGTATATGCACATTTCCATGTCCACTTTTGTATATTCGTATATATACATGTGTCCCAACATATAATTAATCGCAATGTGAAAAGTATGGTATATTGTCCTCATGCAGAGGCTAGCTTTGTGGAATATTGGCCATCATGCATTGCTGCTGCAGCAATACTTTCCGCAGCCGGTGAAATTCCTGATTTCTCTATGGTTAATCCTGAAAAGGCTGAATCATGGTGTGATGGACTAAGCAAAGTAAGCACGCATGTGATTAATGATTACAATTGAGCAACAGTCTTAAATGAGCACTTGCTCTCTATTTATATGCAAGAGTTGAGTTTCCGAAAACAATATCCAATTATAATTTTTGCAGGACAAGATCATCAGCTGCCACAGATTAATGAAACAACTTGTGCTAGAAAATAACCAGAAAAAGACTCCAAGAATTTTACCCCAGCTTAGAGTGACGATTAGGGCCAGAATGAGGTCCACTGATTCATCTTCGTCGTCGTCGTCACCGTCATCTTTTAAAAGGAGGAAATTAAATAGCTGCTTATGGGTAGATGATGACAAAGGAAACTCCGAATAAGGGGGGAAAAAAAGAAAAAAAGAAAAAAAGGAAAGGAGAATAAAGAAATGAAAAGACAGAGGAAGTGGAGGTCCAAGTTGTCTAGAAACCTCAATATTTTTTTGGAGGGTTTTGGAAGATGATGAAGAAAATTGACTTGATTAATGGGTGTAGATTATAGTATATATATATATATATATAAAGTATGTATGAGAGTTTGGTGAGTTTGAAGATTTTATTAATTTTTTAAGTTGGGCATTGCCATTCATTTAATGGCTTTGCAGATTCCCAAGGGAAAGGGGATATGATTTTGTTAATATTTTGGCTGTGAGAGGAAAAAGAGAAGGTAAAGAGAGGGACAGATCTGTTTTAAATAGTGGAGTAATGGAGTGTGAAAGAAGTGGAGGGTATTGAAATTCAAAGGCAGTATTGATTGTTGAATGAATGAAAGAGGATTTTGGAGCCATATGGTGGACCAGAGTACACAGGGTTTTGATAAACAACAAAATAAAAAGAAGAAAAAAAGCTACAGAGAAAATGATCGGAATAAAAGGGAGGGGGGTTTGGCGGAATCAGAGATTATTGAAATTTGAAGATTTTGAAGTTTTGAGTGCACAGTTTCTCGTGCTATTTATAACTCAAAAGTTACTCTCATCTAGGTCTCCATCATTGCCTCAACCACTACCTTCTTTGAAGTGAAAATGCTACACTACAAGAGAGAAAATAATGGTGGCTGGCTCTATTATTGTCATAGACTTTTGTAATTTTTTTTTTTCTTTGAGTATAGACTATTGAGAGTGTGTGCTCACGCAAGTGGTGCGTGGCACACACGTGTGTATGCGTGTTTTTTGGCGGGAACTGCCTTTTCTTTTAATGGCCTTGAGTTTGGCCTAACAAACACTGTTCACACGGTGGTGGTCACACGTGTGTTCACTTTTTTTTTTTTGGATTTTTTCAATTATTTTCTTTTCTTTTTAGGAGGGAAAAAAAAAAAAAAAACCTCTTTCATGGCCTATGGTTGGCCTTTTTTTTTTTTTAAATTAAAAAAATACGAAAGGGTCTTTGGGGCCTTGATGTTTGTTGTAATGGATTCAGGAATATAATAATATGTAGATTTTATTTCATATCTCTCTGTTTGTCTTCTGCATGGCACGTGATTGACAATAGAGTTTGTAAGTATGCGATTTGTTTTTATTACCGTATGGAAAAATAAAAGTAACTTTAAAAATAAAGGAGAAGAATGTGGTGGTATAATGCATGGTCGTGTGCGAATTATATATATATATATATAAGGTGTGAGATGTAATAGCCCCCATTGAAGGGACTGGTTGGTCCCGCTAGAAATAAAGACGGTTCATTCTGTGAATAATATGACTCTTTATCCAATGCGCCTCTCGTGACCAAAAACCCTGGATGTTCTTTTCTTCTTCCTGTTGATGTCAGAAAGCTTTCCCTGACATTTAAGCTTAACTTATGGTTCCGATCTATCCCCCTATTCATAACTAATATCTCTATCTACTCTGCCCTAAAAATTAGAGTTTCAATTTTTAATTTTCATATTGTTTATATATAATGTTCTGCTAGGACTGTCACATTGCATGTAATTATGATAAAATTTACATGTAATTGTAGAGAAAAATATTGAAAAATTTAATATGATATCATAATTAAAAATTTTAAATTTAATAATTTTATTTAAAAATTAAAAAATACATGGAAATATTCTAAAAATAGATTTATATCGGAGAAAAAATATAAAAAATTATTATTCACTTTCTATTTTTAAATATTTAAAAAATATAATTAAAAAGGTTGCTAATCATAGCCAAAAAAAAAATTATACGTATACATGTGGATATGGAGAGTGAGATACGGTGGGAAAAAGTTAAGGATATAAAAAGATCCTTCAAAGTAGAATATGTATAGAATACAAATAAAGGAGGACCAGCAATGAAGGTGTCATTTTTTTTATTCCCGACATAGGGTATAGTATCATTTTTATCTTTCGCATGTAGTAGTAGTAACCTATCTATCACCCTTTCACCAAAAAAAAAAAAAACCTATCTATCACCCATTTCAGAGATGGCCCTTAATATGGGTTTGTAAAAGGTACCCATGCATACATACATCTACATACCCACACACATATATATATACCCATGTCTCTGATCCGATCTCGTTCTCTCTACATGCTATATGCAACACGTGTCACTGCTTAAACAGATCCACCGCTCCCTCCATCACATCCTCACTGGACCTCACGCACAACATCCTCCGTCACATCCACTTTTTATGTTTTTTTTTTTAATTCTATCGATGAGCAATCAAAGATTATATAAATGTGCCACAGATGCTTCCAATGATGGACCAATCGGGCACAATGTTTGGGCAGTACATTTTTCTCTTATTTCTCTTGGATTGTTTCTTTTTAGCATATTTTTTATGCTTCTTTCGTCTACGAGGGACAATTAGGACCACTTTGATTGATTTAAGAATAGGAAAAATGGCTCCTTCTTGTATACAAAATTATGTGTGCACCGGAATGAATTATATATCCAATTAAAATTTATTCTATAAGTATTTGATAATTTAAAAATATAAACAATTATTAATATTAGTTATAAATTGTTAAATATATTTTATAATAATTTAATTGTATATATAATTATATATTAATGTACAATTATTCATCTATAAAGACAGTTAAATTTCATTTATCAGATTTTAAATGACTGTACAAATATAATGAAATATTAAAATTTACTTTATCCACAAAGTAGATAGTATATGAATTTAAGTTAATTATCAATAACGAAAGTAATGCAAATACTGATAATTAAAGAAGGTTCGTATAGATTTCTATCATGAGGATTTGAACTGATAGTTCCTAATTATATGTGAGTATGCATATATATAATTATGAGTACTGTTACGCCATATTAAAATATTTGTTAAATTTATTTATTAAATTATAAAAGTTAAAATTATTAGTTATGATGAATCAAAAAACTAAATCAATTAAAATATTGTTATATTTTGATAAAAATTTAGCAGTATTGTATAATTATATATACAATTACTGCTTTACAAAGAGAAAAAAAAAGGTCTTTTAGTTTTTTTGCAACATTGTGGAAACCATGACTGACTTGTGGTACAGTGAGAAATACTACTTAGTAATTAATTAAATAAAATTATTATTATTAATTATAAATTAAAAAGGAGAAAATCTTGCATAATTATCACAGTACTATTTTAAATTATTACATAGTACATAAATTTAACATACAGTAATTATTCACAATATTATACAATATAACGATAATAAAATAAAATTTATAGATAAATAATTATTAAATATTAAACTAACATAGCATGTAAAATACAGATGATACAGTAATAAAGTTTCATGTAAGAATATCTCTCTATTATGAGTTGTTGGTGATACCAGGTCATCTATATCAGGATTGTATATCAGTTTTTTTCAGTGAAAAGACCATAGAAACAGCTATGTAATCAATAAATGTAATTATTGTGGCGTTTCCTAATTAGACCAGCCGGTGGTGGGAGCCATGGAAATTTGGACTGTATCACCATCACCAATCAAAACCATAATCTTTCCCCCACTAAAAAGGTCACCAAATTATTAAACAAAACAAATCAAAAATATTAATGCAGGGTCTAGCTATTTTGGCTATCATCGTCAATAGATTTTTATAATTTAATTTTAAGTACCCACTAGCCCACCTCCCATGACAAAAAAAAAAAAGGGTTACATATTTATAAAACCTTATATTATACATCTATTTTTATTTAATAAAAACAATTATTATATATCGTAATTTAAAACAGTAATGAAAACAAAGTATAGGACAAAATCGTGGACCGCAACGACACTACCATCTACAAAAATTAATAGACATATTGTCCCGTGCACGTGTTTGCACTACGCATGCACTCTATTTAGGTCTACAAAATACATAGCAATGCTAATATATCATTTTAATCTAGATAAATATGGGATAATTAGCCTGCTTTATGAAATTAATAGTTTATACAGGGTTTTTTTGTTTTGTTTTTATTGATTGGTGATAGAAAATGGGTTAATTTGATAAAGAGCCTTTGTGAACCCACAAATTTGAGCAAGATTGAGACGTGAAGCACTGTTACTGGATACTAAAAGAAGAATTCTTGTCATTTAAAAAAAAAAAAATTGGTGTTGAAAAAAGAAAAGAAAAAAAGAAAGAAGGGTGGTAGGAAGAAAAGTAGAAATTGGATTTTTTTTTGCAAGCAAATTGGCTTCCTACTTTTCCACCATTATTGCTCATCATGAGAAGCTGAAAAAAAATACACGTATGAGAGTTTGGGAAATATTTTTGATGATTAACATGGTGAGTTATAATTCAACCATTATAGCATATATATAAGAATGAATGAATGGTAATCATGAACGGTGTACATGTTTTAGTTACAAGAAAAATGTAAAATCTAAACCGTATCGGACCAATAAGAGCCCGACAAGTGTAAACTCAAATGGGAAATTAAACAGGAAGCATATCGAAAACTTTTGCTTGTTTTTATAATATTAATTAAGATCAATTCAAAACCAGCATGAAACTTGAAGGGTCCCATCCCAAATCTCTAATAAAACCCTTTTAACTCTCTTCTTGATTTACATAAATATAAACATTCCAACCGCACTTTCTTTTTCCTTAAGCACAAGATGGGTTTTAAAAGTGGGAGGAATCCTAAGTATATAAACCCAAAAGCCAAAATTACTTTTTTTTTTTTTCTATCCCTTGTGGAAAAAGTAGGGAGTTTTAGGGAGCAGAATCTAGATCTTTTACGTACTCTTCTTATTTCTTGTGGAATTCTTTTTCAACTTTTTGTGGCCAATGACAAAGATAGAGGACCCTTATAAATTCAGCTTTTATAAGATGATGTTTTTAGTTGTAAAAAATTAACCATATGCTCGTGGGGTTTCTGCAAAAGTCTACATATATATAGGACCCTCCCCTCCCTTTGTGATTAAAGGGTTCAAAAGCTAGAATGATATTGCTGAATTTTTTAGATATGGTTTGTGATTTTATGCAGAATGCAAGACAGCACCTCTCTCTAGTCCTTGGGCTACTCATTGTCCCCGTACATGACAATTTCTCTTTTCCTTATTAACAAAAAGAAAACAAAAGCAACTAAAAAAAAAAAATCCTATTTAGTTTTTGATCATATATAACTTCCTTGTACTCGATTAAAAGAAGAAAAATTACATTTTGTCCCATCAAACTTTAACATAGATCTATATCAATAATCCAATAATCCAAACCCATAAAAAGTGAAGTTTAATTTACTAAATGTATATGTATATTTACATGTAATGGATATGATATTTACGTATATATGAAGGTAGAATAATTGGAGACCAAAAAAGTTATCTCTATATGTCACATATAGATTAGCCCTATTAGTTTTTTTTTTCTTTCTTTTTCATTATACTCTCTTTGGATGCCATGAAAAGAAGTTGAAAGAGAAGGATGGGAAGGTTGGCTATTCTCGAGGGAGCGTGAGTGTCGTGATGTTCTTTATAATTTGCTTTGTGTGAGTGCCCTGCTGGACCTCCAATCCTCTAAGAGTGGAGACAAAAGAGTCGTCTCCTTAATCATCATCGAAAACCCTTCAACAATTACAGCTTCATCTCCTCTTTCCGTTTAGATCGATTATATACATATACTATGCTTGTCATAACTATAAAAAGCAGACGCGTAAATTGCTCTATTAATTATCTTTCTTTTCATGGAGAAAAAAATTTGTCAAAGAAATGGCTCTTTTCCATTTGATTGTTTGATTTGGATTTATGTAACTAATATTGCTGAAATGAAAGGGGAAATAGTGTCTCTCGAACACACAACTTCATAGTGTGAGTATGAAAAATTTACCATAGACTAACTTCATGTTGTGCTTGTATATAAATGCAAGTAAAAAAATTTAAAAAGGTGGATACTAAATAGGAAAAGAGGATGAAACTATTTAGCCGAAAGCTTTGTGTTTATTGCATTACTCATGAAAAGTATTGTAAAGAAAAGAAAAAGAAAAGAGGATTGTCAAGTACAAATGAAAAACGCTTAGATAAGACTGAATTAAGAACGCATGTGGCATGGTGTTTTTTTTTTTCTTTCTCTTTTTGACAAAGTAGTACATCTATCTTTTTATCTATCATCTTTAACTCATCCTTACATAGGAATATGTGTATGTATTTTTCCCTTCTTGTTAATTATATATATATATATATATATATATATATATATAAACTAGCTAAGCATAAATAACAAGTCTGCAACAAAGCTCTAGTGCATTCCACATCAATACCCACATGATAATTTTGTTTTACTTAGTCAAGAGGCCAAGACCCCAATAAACTGGTGGATAAGTTAGATCATCTAGTAAAGTTATATTGAGGAATTCCCATATGATAATCGAAAGAGATTATCATGTTTAATATTAAATTAAAAAGTAAGACTACAACAAAACATGAGCATGCTACTGTTGAAGTTTCTCCAACTAAAGATTAGTATACTGTGTATGTGCTCCAAGTACTGAGCAGCTATTTTGAGGGGAATATATTCGACAAACCATTTTTTTTTTACTTTCTACTTTTTTTTCTGTTTTTTAATTCGTTTTATATATTATTCTATAGTCTTCGGTTTGCTTTATACATGCACTTTATTTAGCAATTAATAATTAATTAAGCACCTGCTTCTCCAATGTGGGTTTTTTGTTTTTTAAAATTAAAACAGTATTGTTCACATTTACTTTATTAGGAAATTTACCAGACATCCTTTTAACTTAACTTTTGGTATTTATATAGAAAAGGTGGTTCTCTCTCTCTCTCTGTTGCTTTTGTTAATTAAGCTTTTCATTTCCCTGTTTTATTCACTAATAAGTCCAATATTTGCAAGAAAAAGCCAAATAGGTGATTTCATGATTGCGGACAATACATTAAATTTTTAAGTAAGCTCCAAGGTTGTATCCTAAAAGGATAGAGTGATTAATTTTCTCTCTAATTGTTTTCCATTTTACTTGTCTGTCTCTCAGCTTTCTCTTCTTTTGGTAGGTAAAAAGTTTCAGCTCTTTGTGCTTTGCCTTTGACTCTTGTATGGGGTGAAAATATATCCTGTATTCAATGCATATCTTTTCAATCGAGAAAATAAATGAAAATTAAGAAATAATAATAATAATATTAAAAATTATGGGCCTCTGGTGTGATTGGTGTGATGATATATCGGGCCTTGAAGGCCCATATTATCTGAAAGATGGAGTTTGGGTGCCTACAAACAACCCACAAAGCCCAGAAAAGCCTTACTCTAATGTTCGGCCCATATAAAAAAATTGTTTGAAAAAGAATAAAAAAGAAATTATTTCTGACTGCGACAAATCGAACTCTGATTAAATTTCCTCAAAAAAAAAAAAAAACAATCGGATTAACAATTTAATTATGTCTTTAAAATGTTTGAATTCCCCACTTCCAAATAAATAATAATAATAAATGTTATATTGACTTATTTTTTAAAACATTCTTTATTGAAATTCTGCATTGAGGATATCGAACAAAAGAAAAGAAAACTTCGAATTTATAAAAAAGTAAATATAAAATTAACCTTGTTTTTGCTGACGTCCTCATGTTTTTCGTTTTCTGTTTTCAATTTTTTTTTTCAAAGATTTTACTTTTGTATATAGTTGGTTTATGCTTTAAATAATAGTTAATTTTCTCACTTAGCTAAAAGTTTAAAAGGGAAAATCAATAATGAATTGAAAACCATTTTAAACTGTTTAATTATAAAATAAAATTCATTTTGATGATTTTTTTCATTAAAAATGGTGTTCTAGCAGTCATTTATCATTCATGTATGTTTAACATCTCAAACAAAAAAGAAAAACAATAAGCCAAGAACATAAACACTTAGTATAAGCGGAATTTGATAACAAATTGAATTTTTTATTTTCTATTTTTATACTAGAAGTATTAAAAAGTCTATCAAAATTTTTACTAAAATGATATGATAGAATGATACGTCTTTATTATATTGGTTGAAATATTAATATAACTTAAAAATATATAACTTAAAAATATACAGAGTTCATCTTCTTCCTTTTCTATCCCTTTTCAAAATTTTATCTTTCATTCCCGAAGCATATCGAATATTCTAGAATATCCTTATATTCCTGAAGAGGCCCAGATTAACCCAACAAATCAACCTTTGATTAGTCTTTACTCTATCTTCAAAAGACAAAAAAGATCCATCAGACAGTTTATCTCTCATCGGCGAGTTCATACTAAGGAGCTCATCCAGACAACTGGTCTGGATTACTGTCTCGTTTCTGCTACTCCAGCAGAATAGTATATCACCTTTGAGATTCCACAGGATTTCATAAACCAATGGATTAGTGAAGGATATTCTCATCTTCATTTTGGGGCCATTTGCCTCATTTTAAATTTCCACGGACGACAAAACATTCATGCTACTGCTAGGATGTCTCTCCTTAACAGAACGTTCATGATTTATAAACATGCTGTTATTGGCTCTGCTACCGTTACTCTGAACAACGGTAGTATTTTGCTCACGTTTTATCACAACTTCAACATGCCTATCAAAGATCCCAATCTCTCTTCTGCTTTGCAGATCCAGATTCAAATTCAGAGAGCCCTTTAGGCTGGTACTGCCTATGCTGGTACCATACACCATCAACCGGTTTACAGACTTCAATATCATGCTGTAAATTTATGTCTTCCTGTCCAAGAAAAAGGCATTGTTTTTGTCTCAGTTGACCAGCCTCATATTCCTTCGATTGTCCAGTTCTCTCCGGCCCTTTGTCGTGAAGAATTACTTAAAATAATGTCTTCTACTTGGCTCACTAATTATGAAAATTTGTAGAGGCAATTTCATAATGCACCATCGATCCTCCAAGCCCATGTTTCTTCTTTTCAGAGGCTTTCTAACGGAATAGTCCAGACTACTTACAAGATTTCAGAAGCTGTTGTTGATACTGAAACAACCACTTCAGACAACCTTCCCTTTGCTCAGTCCATGGCTATTTTTCCTATCAACTCAGAAACAGACATCCCTGTCTCCCAGTTCTATCCGGATGGCAAAAAGATATATGTTGACAAAATCAATGGACATTTCATCTAGGATGTTGCTCCAGAAAAATGTGACCCAGACTGTAGTCGCGATGAATATTCTAACAACGATGACTACGTCCCTAGGAGATGAAGGACAAAGTCCAAATGCAAGCCCTCTTCAGCTCAAAGAAGGTGTCATCATGATGATCCAGACTCCCCTTGGATTCCTCATTGGAAGAAGTCCCCTCCTCCTCCAAGACTGGACATCCACCAGCTCCTCAGAAGGAGCTGCAAATCAAAACCAGCCCACATTTCGACTCCATCTCATATGGTTCCCTGCATGATGTTTCATTCTCAGAGTTCTTATGATGAAGAATTCTCGGCTTTCCCAAAAGCCCCTACGGCCTCTCGCCCCTTTATTTGACCAAAAAAGGTCCTATCCTCTGGTGAAATGACGCACTTAACCTTTGGAGAAGAGGTTCTTAACTGGCAGTTTGCAGCCATCCAGAGTAATTCCAACTCTCTTCAAAGGATTGACAGCCAGCTGGACAAACTTGTTAAAAGAACTTTTATTACCAATGAGGTTGTCAACTCATTATTTGAATATCTCCAAGTCTTTTACCAGGATTTGGTCCAAAAAGTTGATACTCTTACGACTGATCTTCAACAGCTCATAAGCCAAAATTCTTTCGGCCAAGAATTTCAACAAAAAGAGGCAAATCTTAGAAAGCTCTAACACCAACTCCAGCAGATCACTAAAGATGTTAAGAAGCGAGATTCTCGAGCTTCTCCCTTTTATCAAAGTCTCATTAACTCCTCTATTTTGCCAACCACTCAGAATTCCAAACCCTCCATGACCTATGAGCTTTTAAGGAAGTTTCCTCAAAACAACCCTTCCTCATCATTTCAACCGTGCATACTTTCTCCCAGACCCAGATTTCAGACTCCCCTATCTCATCCTCACATCCTTTCCATTTCTAATCAACACCCTTCCCAACATATGGCCATATCCCAGAAAAAGGACATCTTTGAAACTTCTTCTCACTACTCTGTTTCTTCTAACAGTGAAAGTGATTTTGTAGGAATTACAGAGCTTCTCACGGCTGACCTAGAGCCTTCTTCAGGAGTCACTCAGTTTGAACCAGATCATACGGTTGAAATACCTTTAGATGAAGATGTTGGTGAAACTAATGCTGCAGCTTCACACTCGACCACTAAGCATGATGAAGGATATCCAAAAAATAATGTGGGTCATTGGTTCACTCTTGATGACATCTCCCCACACCAGTGGGATAATAAATTGAAAGAATTCATTGCCTGGTTAGACAACCTAGCTGTTCATTCGAATTCAAATCATCGTATGATCCTGATTGATTTCATGTCAAGAACCACGGGTTTCTTAAGAGACTGGTGGCAATCCTTGGGAGAATACATATAGCTTCAGTTTTCCTCTTGATCGAGCTATATCGGAACTTCGGCTCCAGTTCCTTGGCAAAGCTGAGCCCCAACAGTAGCAAGACAAAAAAGATTATTTTGCTATGAAATGCTGTTCTTTAAAAAAGAAAGATTTAGATTTCCACTACCAAAGGATGTCGAAACTCTTTTACTCTTTCAATAGATTTGATAGTATTGAGCTTAGACATGTTTGCATTTCTTCTCTTCTTGAAGAGATTCAACCGGAGCTTGAGAGAGAAATCGCCATTGAACAAAAAAGTCTTGTACATATTACTTTAGTTGAAATTCATCAAAATGCCATAGTTGCCTTAGAGAAAATATGTGAGCAGCACACTTACTGGTCCCGATTCATGAACTGAGACTCTAAGTTCAACAAGCTCTGTCTCAAGCCTTACATACAGATTAAATTCAATGACAAGAAGTGCATCTGCATAACAAAAAAGAAGAATCACTCTCAGAAGTTTTCCCCCCTTTTTTGGAAAAGGAAAATCAAAATTTCCTTTTAAAAAGAAAGTTAGATTCTTCAAAAGAAAAGATAGAGGAGACAACAACAAATCTGATCGTTGTTTTATCTGTGGAAAGAAATGTCATTTTGCTAAAAGATGTCCTAACAAACAACAAAAATTAGCTTGTTTGATTCAACAGTTCCAGACTTTATCTTTGTCTAACAATGACAAAGATGCCTACCTCGAATTTTTTTACGAAGAGCAATCCTATGATGATGGAGTCACAACATTTTCCCTTCAAGAAACTTCTTCTAAAGGAAATGACAGTAACTTTGAGCCCCTGTACAAGATCAAGCAGATCTACAACGTCAACCAGATGCCTCCTTCTGTCCCTAATGTTGAAGTAGATTTTCTCATCTCCAAATATGATAATCCTATCAAGCTAATCGCTTAAATGGATACTGGAGCTCACAAAACCATGATGAATTCATATGTTCTTCCCAAAGACTTCTGGACTGAACACAAAGAGTACTTCAAAGTTGTAGATGACAAGGTGTTTAAAGTTAATCTCATCACTAAAAGAAAGATAGGGATAGAGTTCTTCCCTAATTGCATTATCTGGACCCATGTCATTGGAAGAAAACTTTCAGATAAAGATCTCATGATTGGAATGTATGTTTATTTCCAGGCCCAACCTATCAGAATTCTCCCTTTCGGGATCAGGTATAAGAATCAATTCAGACCTTATACTAATGTTCTAAGATGTTTACCTTCCAGCAAGTCCAGGCTCAATACTCAGAGATTCAGTCCAAGCTTCTACACCTCTGTGCGAACTCTCATGAAGATTTCCAGAAAAAGCATTTCTCTCCTCTATGGAAAAACCAGGAATTTTTCATTCATCTGCCTTTCAAAATGAATGAAGACATCAAACCCACTAAGGCTTCCCACCCAGGAATGACTCATTCAGATCTTAAGCTGGCCAGAGAAGAATGTTCCCAGCTCTTGGCCCAAGGCTTCATTAAGCAAACCACTTCGAATTGGGCTTGTTAGGCCTTTTATGTGGAAAAAATGTCAGAAATCATCCGAAAAAAGAAAAGGCTTGTCATAGACTATAAACCTCTCAATCTTTTCTTACAAGATGACAAATTCCTTCTTCCTAAGATCCAGCCCATTTTTGCCTAGCTTTATAAGGCAAAAATCTTCTCTAAATTCGATCTTAAGACCAGATTCTGGCAGATTGGCATCCATCCCAATTATAGGCCCAAAACTGCTTTTTGCATACCTAATGCCCAGTATCAATGGACTGTCCTTCCTTTAGGCTTAAATGTGGCTCCCTCTCTCTTTCAAAATGCCATGATAAAAATATTTGAGCCCATTCTTGAAACTGCCTTAGTCTACATAGATGATATTCTCATATTCTCAAATTCTTATAAAGCCTATCAAGCTCTTCTTGCTCAATTTCTTGATTTAGTTCAGAAATATGGCATTATGCTATTTGAGCAAAAAAGCTTCTTTGTTTAGTCCTCGATTGATTTCCTTAGTCTTCATATTCGTGATGGAATTTTTTCAGCCTGGCGAACACCTAACCTAAGAATTGACAAAGTTCCCTGATGAATATCTCTCACAGAAACAAATCCAACAGTTTTTCGGAATAATTAACTATGTCAGAGATTTTATTCCTCAGGTTACTCATCATATAAGTCAGCTCTCAGCTCTTCTCAAGAAAGAACCTCCTCATTGGAGCTCAGTCCAGACTCAGACTGTCAAGGCCTTCAAGAAGATTGCTTGGCATCCTCCACCATTAAAGATTCCTGGCACAGGTCAAAGAATCCTTCAAACTGATGCCAATGACGACTTTTGGAGAGCTATTCTCTATGAAGATGATGAACAAGGAAAAATACATTATTGCGGCCATGCTAGCGGACAATTCAAATCGGCAGAGAAACACTACCATACGATCTACAAGGAAATCCTTGCAGTCAAGTATGAAATCAAGAAATTTAAATTCCATCTTCTTGGGTACCATTTCTTCATCCAGATGGATAATTCTTCATTTCCCAAGGTTCTTGAATTAAAAAACAAGGCTTTTCCTGATAAATAACTTGTTAGGTTAAAAGATTGGTTTGCTAAATACATCTTCACAGTCAAGCATCTAAAGGGTAATACTAATCTTATTCCTGATCTTCTATCAAAGCCTATGCCTATGAAACTTATCTATCATATTTCCTCATTTCCCTTGATTTTAATGGCAAACCCTCCCCATTTCCCAGACAGAGCAACTGTTTAGCGAAATCTCCCTCCTGATCTCAATCACCAGTTTTCTCCTCATATCATTCTTGATTATGCCAAACACAAAAGAAGTTCCCATTTGTATCATGTCCTTGACCGCATTGACCAACCATATATGTCTTACCTTCTAAGTGGTATGATATATTCCATTGTCCATTTTTATGTCAATCCAGCACAGACCTTCTTCGATGAACTTTTCTGGTATCTATGGTGCTGTGTTACAGAGCATTCCATTGCTCTTGTTTTCCCTACCATCCCTCTCTTGGATCACTTGGTCAACTAGGCCAACCATGACTCTCTTTTGTGGACATTTCTGGAGTGGTTCCACGGTCTCACGTGGTGGAGAGATGAACTCTATAAAATCCTTTAGCATAAAAACATTTGGAAGTTCACTCCTACTAAACAGATATAAATGTGTTCTGTTTTCATACTCCACAGGTCTTACTACTTCAATAAGACCACATCCAAATGTTAGCCCCATGGTATGGCTTATGATTGGGCCACCATCTATGATACCCATCTGACAACAACCCAAAAACTTGAGCTTGAAGTCATGCTCTATGAACTTAATAATCTCACGCCTCTGCCTGGCCCAGCCAAAACATCATGTGAATGAATCTTTGCTTTCGGTGGCTTTTGCTTTTTGTTTTTTGCTTTTACTTTTGCTTTCCCTTGTGTAAAAGAATAGTGTGTTGTCTTTTTCTTCTTCTTTCAGTGCTTTGTAATGATGGTGTTCCCATCTCTCCTTCTATATAAGGAGCCCTAATTCTCAGTTGAGATCAGAGGAAAAATTAAATAAAAATTCAGTGTGATTTTCATAAACATGTCTAGTTAAAGCTTTCCTTTCTTTCTCTAAGGTCCTTAGTTATAATATGTTTATCATCATCTGAGGTATAAGTATGCTCTGTACTCGCCTTCTATGAAGGATCTTGTACATCGGAACACATTTGTCCATTGTGCCTAGCAGTTGTTCTAATTTTTCTTTGTTCTAGTTTTACACTAATAGGCCTCGAGATTGTTGTGCCTAGAGAGTGATTGTTGTTCTCGGCATACATGTGTACTATTGGAACAATAGAAATAGTTAAACTTGTATGGTATCAGCGCCTATTTTCGATGAGGATGAGTATATCAGCTGGAAACCAGTACCTAAAGACGTTGGTTCTAGTGCTTCTGGTATAACAATGTCACATACTTATTATGCCATAGTATGATGATAGCTAAATATAAACTGATAATATTATGACATTTCATCACTTGGTTTGTAAAATTCTTAATATTTTTATTATTTTTTATTTAGTGGTGGTTAAGAGTTTAAAATAATACTTGAGGTACCAACTAAATATACAAAAATGTTTTCCAAATAATACATGTCATTATATTTATACAATTGATTTATCTTTAATTATATTTATTTTTTAAAATGTTTATTTATTTAGATTTAAAATATATTAAAATTTCAACAATTGAAATAAAAACATATCAAATTATTTGGTAGATATATTACAAGAATAGTTGATACTTTTACATTACACATAGAGTTTGATAGTTCATTGAATGACATTTCCTTGGTCATGAATGTTTAATAAACTTTAAATTCCAAAAAAACCAACGCCTAATCAAATAAGCTCACAAATCACAATTCTCAAACAAGCCGACCGTTGGAAACTTGTAGGTTTAGTGGGGTTTAAATATTGATTATCAATGTTAAGGTAAAGCGCACGCTTGCTTATCCTAGACCCGCCCCATCACCATGTCCCTCACCCCTCCATCGTTAGCCAACTGCAACAGCCAATGGCTCTCCACAGTCCACACCACCAATGGCCGTTTGGTCTCGAACCCACCAGTCACTCCCGCCATAACACCAAGCTCTACCTTTCCTGTTGTCATTCTACGCCTTCGTTCCAAAACTCTCTCTTTCAAATTACCCACTTGTATAAAAAGCACCATCAATCCTCTAAGGGCCTCCTTGCCACCGCAGAAGTATGTGTACCCGGACCCAATTCCTGAATTTGCAGAAGCTGTAAGTATTTGGATTCTGGAGTCTGTCTGGGTTTATTTGTTTGATGTAACAAGATTATTGCAATTCTAGTTATTTTTTTGAAGTGTTTTTGGCGGATGCTCTGCAGGAGACCCAGAAGTTCAAGACTGAGCTATGGAATAAGCTATTGAAGGACAAGGATACTTTCGGGGATGACCTTGACCATGTTGTTGAAGTTTGTGCAGAGGTATATATTTTATCTTAAAACCAAAATGCTGATGAATTTTGTTCATGGGTCTTTTTTTTTTTTTTTAATCGCTTTATGTTTTGGTTTGGGAGGGAGAGAGGCAAATTGGATTGTGTTAACATTTATCGTTCAGTACTCTTGAATATTTAGCTGCATTGATTTTTGTAAGATCAGATTTTGTAGTTTTCAAAGATTTACTTCTCTGCGTGTTTTTAGTTTGCTACCATATTGCGTATATATTGGAGGAATTTGAGATGAACTTAGTTCAGGTTGGTTTGTCATTTCCATGAATGACTATCTTTGAAATATATGATTTGAGCCTTGAATGTTTCAAGGAAAATCCTTGAAATGCTTTCAGTTCTTTTATGGTGTTCAAATCAAACTCGTATTTGCTGATACTAATTGTTCAAATCACCTTTTATGCTGACTTGCTGATTTAATTAACCAATGAATAAACCGAGATATGTTAAGCAAAGTTTTGCTTCATCACTATCTTCTTGACAAAACATTTAGACGAGCATTTAGTTTTCATCATTTTTAACATACAAACTAAGTTGAATTTATGCGTACAGAGTTTTAGGCTGAATCGTTTTCAGCTAATCGATTCAGCCAAGTACCTCTACTATAATATCAGTAACAACCCACCCGCGGTTGCTTCAGACTAGCAATTTTGAATGAGGTTCTGTGTCACATTCTCAAATTTTAAATTCTATGAAAATATCTCTAAACTATCTTTCTAATTTTTATCTTTTGGTAAAATTGAGGGAGAGATCTTAAAAACAACTAGAGGAGATGCTCTGGGGCCTAGGAACCCCAACTGACTCTTCACATAACAAGCTCTGAGCCATCTTTAATATTTGCCTAATGCCTGCAATTGTTTTTGAAGGATGCTGGTTCTGTGTTTGCTTTAGTAGTCTAGTGAAATGGGGCGTTATCTGCAGTTTCAAGCATGACCATTTTTGGACCAAATATATCGCTTTGCTTCAGGTAGGAAGTTAAAATATATAACCTTATTTATTTGTATTCTCCCCTAAGCTTACTGAGTCCTTGGTCCCCAAGACCAGAGTTGAAGAGATATATATAAATGCAGATGAGTCTCTTACTGTATTATGGTCCTTGTGCTTCTCATGATGGTAAATTTTTGTAGTGAACTGAGAGATCCAGGTAGATATTAATAAATAGGAATTTAGAATCGTGATCACTTACCAATGAATATGATAATTTCTAGTGCTATTGCTGACCAAAGATTCTGCATTTCTTTAAGAATTTCATTCTCGCCATCAACTAATTGTTATAACATGATTATGGTCACATCACATATGGCATTCCTTATTTTGTAGCATAAAATTTCTTTATCCAATGAATAATATATGTAACAGCAACTCCAGGTTCTCCCCAAAGTGCCCTTGATGGGATACAATCATACGTTATCTATAGATAATCCTAGCTGTGCCTTTTTTGTTTCCTTATTCAATCTTGGCTGTTTATTCCTTGAATTTTTTATTTTCCTATGGGGTTCTCTATTGTATGCCTACCTGTACACATAGCTGTATGCCCTCTGTGTTAATGATGCTATTTACCATCCAAAAAAGTAAATAAAATTGTGCTTTGCAATAACGCCTCCAAGTGTTATTCAAACAGTTAAAATTTTACCCTTCAGATCTCATGAGTCATGACTGCTAAAATTTAATCCATTCCTGTCAATATACAAAGGGTTCATTATCATTGTTAGGTGCATTCTAGGATCCAGCAAAAATCCTTGCAATTTTACACTACCAACTATGTTGATAAGTAGCTTTAATTGAAATTCAATATAGTTCATGGACATCACATTATTATTTATTATACTTCTTATGACTTGGCAAATGTTGAGGCCTAATTTATGGCCAACATTCTCACATCAAAGTAGAAAAACATGGATGCATGACCGATAGCCAGTATAGATATATATGCTTGACATTTTGCAAAATTCCTCACCTTAATTGGTGGCCAATTCCCGACCTTAATAAGAACTCATGCATTAATGTATTGAGAAGATTCTAGTCTTACAACTAAAGGTTCTATAAAGGCCTGAAAGCTCAACTTTTTCATGTTTGGACAATATCTCCTCTTCTGATGGCTGCCAATAGATCACGTGTGTGATATACACCATACAGTCCAATTGATGGTATCTTGTAATATAGAACATGGTTGGGTGAATTTGGATTCCAAGTATTTGTATTCAATTTGTATATACTTCATTTACAGGTTGTGTAATCACATTTTTAGCCAGGCCAAGGCAAATCAGGTTCAAACAAAGAGTACTAGAGTACAAAGTCTAGGCATGCAGGCCAGCCCCATTGTTGCATAAAACCTATTTTAAACATCTCTTTTTGTCATTTTACACCAAACTATTATCCAATTCAGCAAAAACTGACAATTGGTAGCACCGACTATATGAAAAAGTGTGGCTTTTAACTAGGTGAAGTGATTATGAAACGTGAGAAGCCATTATTGATACATGTGAATTTACAGTATCATTTCTGGACTTTGGAAAGACAGAGAAGGTACAATTAAGATATCTGATTTATTACTTACTTGGGTCCTAAGGAAAAAGGGAAACAAGATTTAGGAGCATTTGATATT
Source organism: Ochetophila trinervis (assembly GCA_003254975.1). NCBI lineage: Eukaryota > Viridiplantae > Streptophyta > Magnoliopsida > Rosales > Rhamnaceae > Ochetophila > Ochetophila trinervis. The sequence continues at coordinate 5,305 of QANX01002119.1, read as the reverse complement.
CTGTAATTCTGTACAATAAAGTTTTGGCTTAGTTATCAGTTTTTGCTGGCAATATGTTTTGTATAGCTTACTTGACATGGTATTTTTAGTTGACACTCACCTATCGTTAAGGCTTATGGTCAAGTATGTTCTTGAAACATAAATTATACAAATTGGGAAGACTAGAATAAAGGCTTAACCAATCCTTCCGTAGATATCTGCCCAACTTCCTCTTTTTTGCCTTTCTAGTAACAGTTTATCTAAAGAAATAAATTCGTTCTAATCATTGAGTATGATTTTAGCTTTATTTTTGCAATCTATTGAAGGATTGAGGTTTTGAAAGGAACATTAGTTTAAATTTGGCAGAAAAATATTTTGGATGTGTTTTTGTATGGTGTTTCTTTTACAGGATCGTTTATATTTACCTTTTAGTTCTTCTCTAATCCTGATTAAGAATGCTTTTTGTCTTCTCCATCTAAATCAGCTTTTTCTTTCCCTGCAGTCCTTAAATTGCATGCATCCAAATTTCAAACTGTGATAGTTTTTCAATGATATTTGATTTCTCTGGAATTGGAAATTTTTGTTACCTTCCTTTTCTCTCAGTTTTTGGATTTTGCTCGACTTCATAATAGTTCAATAATTGAACTTGAAAACAAATATGTGACCTTATTATAAATCAAGCACTGTTTCCAGACAGCTTCCATCAATTTGTTCTAACTTTTAGTGAATCTTTGGCCCTATTGCTAGCTATGTTTTGACATTCTACCTGATATGTAATTCTTCAAGCTGAGACAGTGAGATTCCATATTTCAATTTCAACTTTTTCATGTTAACTAATTTAACTTGCAAACCAGATATTTGGTGAATTCTTGCACAAGGAGTATGGAGGACCAGGTACATTATTGGTGGAACCATTCACAGATATGTTGATTGCTCTCAAGGAAAGGAAATTACCTGGAGCACCTTTGGCTGCACGGGCATCGCTATTATGGGCTCAAAATTACGTTGATCAGGATTGGGAAGTTTGGAACTCAAGACCACAAAAGTGATTTTCTTTTATCCTATTTCCATCTGATTCTAAATTTATCATCATGTTGTATTTAAATTCTTTACCATTCATCTAGAACTCACAAAAGAATGGGAAAGGTGACACCCATGTCTGTTTCACCACAATTTACTGCTAATGGAATGTCACATTGCAACTTTTTTTTGGAGCTATACAGATGTCTTATTACTTGAACACAGTTTGAATTGACGCCATGGTTTTCCAATGGATTTGAACTTTAGCAACCAACTCCATGACCGATGGTGAATCTATATTCCAATGTTTTGAGGACTCCCACCTATGGAAGAGCATATGGAAATGAAAGAGCCAGTGCATTACAGATTTATAGGCTAGTCTGCATTTTGAAACCCAGATTCTGAAATTATCCATCAACTTGCAGCTTCAGAGATGCTCTGAAGCGATGGACGCCATGATTTTGACCTTGTTACAGCAGCATTTGCCGGTGTCATCCTTGGTCGCTGTCTTTCATGTTTTGAAGCCTGAAAACATTGACAACAGATAGTTAGCATAAGTACTTCCTGATTTTGTAGATATTTTGTCCTATCTCTCTCTTCTCCAATGGAGTGTGCATTTGTGTATAAACAAAAAGATTCACATGTTCATATTTCCTGTCTGCTGAGAAAACTCCCATAAACTGGGAAAAGTATTTCAAGCATTGGAGAAAGCGGATCATAACTGGTTAACCTTCTGAGATTGTCAGTCATAAAACACTCCCAGATATGACCCAAAAGGAAAGAAAAAGGAACACAGAATAAAGCAAGACATACCTGATATGTCTTCTTCTCTGACTTCCCTTCTTCCTCCTCACACTTTGAACTCTGCTTCTCAGAAGCCTTTCTCTCCGACTTCTCTACTGTTTCCTGCTGCTGTTTCTTTGATTTTGCATACTTTTTTGCCCGTAAAACCTTCATAACCTCTAGAGCAAGAGAGAAAAAAGAAACAGAGAGAAAACATTTCAAATGAGCATCATAGTCTAGTTAATTGACTAATCATCAACAACAGAACCTTATATAGAAAATTTATACCTTGTGTAGTGACAAGCCGGTAAGCATGGCCAAGAGTAAGAGTTTCATTAGGCCGAAGAAGCTTAACCCGGGTGAACCGGACAGTCTTCTGCTCGTTGTTTTCTTCTTCTTCTTGTTCTTGGGATACCGGCAATGGAATAATCAAAGAAACATAGTGACCAGGATTCAATCTCATAACCTCACTTGCACTTGTATTCCAATACAACCTCTCTATCTTCCCACCTGGGTGTTGTATAACCAGTGCTGCAGCATCTATGGCTTGGCAATTCCCCATATCTCTTTCTTTGGAAAAAAAACCAATTAAAGAGGAAGAAGATGAAGGTAGATAAGGAAGAGGAAGAGAAGGAAGGAGGTGGAATAAGCAGAAGTCACTTTCTATACAGCTCCCACCACACCCACATACCCAAAGATAATAAGTAAAAATAGCAAATGAGTCTTACTCAAGCAGGCCGTCCGACCCTCACTCCCCAACCAACTTATTATTCTACGTGGGACAATTTTTTATGTTTTAGTTTTTTAATACCAAATTGACATCAATGTAGCATATGGTAAATTATAAAGCGTGACATATTAATAATAGTACTGTAGACTTAGCAAGATTTGGATATTAAATATTTGATTAGTTTATCTACCAAGAGGCACCGGCACCGGATCTTAGAGGCTGGTGTCGACCGCCACGTGGAGAGATGTGAGGTGGCCGAAGTTTTGGACGGATGTGCTCGGCGGTGTCGACGGGGTCAAGGTTTGGACTTAGGGAAAGAAATGAAGCTTCCCTAATGTTTTAAATATGACTAAATAATAATAATAATAATAATAAGAGCCTAAATCACCAAAGCGGCAAAGAGCGCAGCGAGCGTGTGACTAAGATTCTTTTGCTCGGACAAGGACACCCCACTCCCTTATCCGGGGTTTGTCACTCAGTTTGGCTCTTTGCTAGGCCTTTAAAAAAAAAATAAAAAAGAAATGTTTCATTTGGTTGGTGAGAAAATACAAGAAAAGAAAAAAGGATAGGATTCTAAATATTAACAATTATGAACCTCCAGCTTGATTGCAGTTTCTGGGATTTTATACACAATGCAATTGGAACTATTCCTCAAGCTCAAATCATCCCCCACTTGGTTCTCTTTGTTTAAATTTAATAAATAAATAGTGATTTTTAGCTTAGTGGCTGGCTAGGCATATAAAAAGCACCCACTATCCTCTTTCAGGAATATATAACACTAAGCACAACTTTTTGTGTGGAAGCTCCAAAACCCAATACTTTTTAAGTAATAACAAACAAAGTGATTAGGCTTAATTCGTTGGAAACACAATTAGCAACACAAGCACAAGCTAAAATTTGTTGTTGGAATTTAGGCTTTTTAGGCTTTAGGTTTCTTTGCTGTGGAGTATGTGGGAAGTGATGTGGAACAAAATCATTAGAAAACCCACTAATAATTTATTAATATAGGCACTAATTTTTTGGTGAAATCACTGGAGGAGATCATCCATTTTGGGGTCTTTGGGAAGCATACTTGCTTACAAGACACACCAAGCTCTATTTTGGAACCCTAGAGATCAAGTTGAGACAAGGAGGACAAAAAGTTTGACCAAAGTGAAAATGGGTGAAAATTAAATCTCTCACTTACTATTATTTTTGTCTGTTTCTGTATTTTTAAAATAGCTGTTGGTTGGATTAGGGGCAAAAAACTGAATGAGTCTGTTAAATCTTAATAAAGATGTTTGACTCTTGTAAATCTGGTTTAATTAATATTTATATTAAAGTATTTGAATCCCTAATGTTTGAAAAATAAAATAAATTTTTCTCAATCTATAAATTTTCCCATGTGTAAGTAAACATCTCTGTTAAAATGTCAGTGTATGTAAACCATGTGGGATGTTGGTATCTTTGGTTTCTCATATTAAATGATGAAATGGACATTTTCTTGTTCAAACATGACTTGTGTAGGGGACTCCACCTATTTAATTTTATATATACATAATAAGGTCCTTAACTTGTTTTTTTTTTTGGTTAAAAGGTCCTTCACTTGTTATTGTTATGGGTGTGACAGTCCCTTAATATTTTAATTATGCTGGTCCAAGACTTTCACTTTTTCTAATGTTTTTTTTTTCTTTTTCCTTTTTTGTTTTTGGGACAGCTTTTAATATAGAAATTGATGGAAATTTCAGAGTCTTTATAGTTCTTACAAATTGCAGCTTGTGGGAGCAGCAAGATTAGGTCCTGTATGTCTGTACCTTGGGTTTTAAACATTCCTGGTTTCTAAGTAAAACCATTTCACACCAAACATGAGAGAGAGAGAGAGAGAGAGAGAGAGAGAGAGAGAGAGAGAGAGACTGACTTTGTAGTGGGGTTTATTATTATTGTTCTTTTGTTGTTGTTGTTGTTCAAAGACATTTATATGGTTTTTTTAACTATAGTGTCTATGTCTTGCTCTCTCCTACATTCTTCCCCCATAACACAGAACATAAACCATCCATTTTGATGACTATTTTAAAAGAATGTCTAGAGAGGAAAATCAGAAAGAAGACCAATGAAATTGCAGGGTCAAAGATCCTAACGACAATGGAAGAAAATAATAATAATAATACTAAAGGAAAGAATATACTGAGTACTTAAAGTGATTTCATTTGCAGATCAGGAATGTTCATGCATATTCATGTCCTGTACAGTGTATTGGACTTGAAGACAATCAGTTTGGTAGATATACTGTTAAAAGGTGGGAGATAGATTAATATTGTGTTATTTAGATAGGAAACTTGGGAATCTCTTTAATCTCTTCTTAATATATATATATATATATATATTTTTTTTNTTTTTTTTTTTTCAGATTCAAACTAGTTATGGATAAAATAGATTGAATTAGATGCAAATCTAGCACATAAATAGAAAAGTAAAAGAAAAAATGAACAAACCGTATGTGGAATTTCCATGAATTTGACTCGTGTTGATTTGTAAAGTCCTACATTTCTCAAACAGAGTTCAAATTGATTTTGATTGTTCCTTTTACTCCCTCTTTTTGTAGAATATATTGGTCCTGTTTATATCAATTCCCTAAAATATTCAAGTTGATCTACAAAACCCATTTTTCTTTTTCCTCTTAAATTTTTTTTCTCTTCTTTTTTGGGTATATGAAACGGTTACATAATTGTAGAAATGGTAGATTATTTGATCAAGCACTTGGAAACAGTTGAGGGAGAAGCAGTAGTCATCACTTGGAATTAATGTCTATAATGA
>QANX01002117.1:0-65075 GCA_003254975.1 Ochetophila trinervis | reverse complement strand
TATACTTGCATCTGGTTATTTTTCCTAAATATTTATTTTCTGGGTATTTTATTTTTGATAAATATTTGTGCAATATATCAAGTAATTTTGATAGCAATTGGTCTATTACTTTATTAATAGACAAATGGCTAATACAAGTCAAAGTACTATCACTACTCATGTGAATCATGGAGAGAAGCCTGAAAGGTTCAATGATGTTGATTTCAAAAGATGGCAACAAAAGATGCTCTTTTATCTCATTATTCTAAATCTAAGTTTTTAAATGAGAAGGCTCATGTACTTAAAGAAAATGAAACAGACAGAAACACTTATAGCAGCGATAGATGCATGGAAACTTGGAAATTCTTTATGCAAAAACTACAGCTTCAATGGTTTGGATAATACACTATACAATGTGTATAGCCCAAAACTTCCAAAGAAATTTGGGTGTCCTTGGATAAGAAGTATAAAACTGAGGATGCTAGCATGAAAAAAATTGTAATTGGAAAGTTTCTTGATTTCAAAGTGGTAGATTCTAAAACTGTGATGAACCAAGTGCAAGAACTCCAATTAATTTTTCATGAGATACATGCCCAAAATGTGAGTTTGAGTGAATCTTTTCAACTTGCTATTATTTAAAAAGTTACTGTCTTCTTGGAAAGATTTTGAGAATTATTTGAAGCATAAATACAAGGAAATGAGTCTTGAAGATCTTATTGTTCATCTTAGAATTGAAAAAGACAATCGAAACTTTGAAGAGAAAACAAAAACTTATTGTCTGGAGGCAAAAGCTAATGCAATTGAAAATGGACAAAGAAGTAGGCAAAAGATAAAGTTTTATGGTCAAAATCATAGTCAAGGTATGCAAAGATATTCAAGGGAAATGCTTTGTGTGCAACAAGCTAGGTGATCGTACAAATAAATGTAGAAACCAAAAAGCACAAAATGATTATAAGAAGAATAAATCTCAAGCATATATGACAGAGGAAGAAAAGTTATTTGTTGATGTTGAAGAGATGAACTTTGCTACCGTGATTTCTAAAGTGAATTTGGTTTATAATAACAAAGAGTGGTGGGTAGACACATGCTCTACTAGACACATAGGGCGTGTTTGGAATGTTGGAGATGGGGACCGGATTGGATTGAGAAATCCGGTCCTCTCCTTATCTGCTGTTTGGCGACCGTAGGACTAGGATTTCTCAATCCCATTCGCGAATCCGGTTAGCCAATTTATGCCTGTGGCCGAATCCTCCTCGCAGACACGAGATACAAGCGGACTCGGATTATTTGCCCCTCTCCAGCCGCGTCCTCAACTCCTCCAGAAAATCTCCCTCTCCAGCAAAGCTCCACAGCTCCCCCTCTCGACAGCTCCCCCTCTCCAGCAAAGCTCCACAGCTCCCCTATCCTCTCCATAGCTCCCCTGTCCTCCAGCAGATCTTCGAAGGAACCCAGATCGGCTCCCCGAAGGAACCCAGCTCCTCCTCTCCACAGCTCTCTCCCCTTTTCTCTCCAGCAGCTCGACGAAGGAACCCAGATCGGTTCCCCCTCTCGACAGCTCCCCCCATTTCCTCTCCAGCAGCTCGACAAAGGAACCCGAGGTTGTTTTGCTTGATTTTTGCTGAATTTTTGCTGGATTATTTTTGCTGAATTTGTTGGAAATTGTTTGCTCGAATGAATGAATTTTCTGCCCATGAGGAATTTTGGCTAGATTATTTTTGCTGAGGCTGTTTGGAAATTGTTGTTGCTCGAATTGATTTGCTCGGTGGTATTCATAAGCCAAAGTTTACACAGTTTTTTTTTTGGAAATTGTTGTTGCTCGAATGGATTTGCTCAGTGGTATTCATAAGCCAGAGTTTACAACATAGTATTTTTTTTGGAAATTGTTGTTGCTCAAATGGATTTGCTCGGTCTCTGTTTTTTTTTTTAAATATCTTTAATCATGTTTACATAGTTGACCGTGTACATGTTGGTTTTAAACTTGTAATTCACATCATTTTCATACAAATTAAAACATTTATATTACTTCAAAATACATACAAAATTGAATTAGTCATACAAATCCATTTTGCATATACATGCCGATTAAGTTTTATTACATTTATAATTTGAAAAATATTACAATATATTTTTATATATCATGTTTATTTAAATTAATAATTAAAATTACAATTTCTACTATAATCAAACAAATATAAAATATTTTGAAAAAATTAAATTTTTATCCAGTCCAGTCCGAGACTGCACCAAACACAGTATATCATATCCGATCTAGTCCGGTCCTGCACCAAACACAGGACAGGATTTGAGAAATCCAGTCCAGCATTATCCAGTCAGATCCAATCCTGCCAGTTATATCTGATCCAGTCCGATCCTGCGTACCAAACGGACCCATAAGTTCCAATGTGGGAAAGTGATACTTAGTTGATAATTTTTTTAAAATGAATGTATTGACTATTGTACCTCCTATTAAATTTAATAAAGTTAATTCTTCTGCTTATATTATTGAATCATTTAATTTATAGAATGGAAGATTAGGACATGTAAATTATGATGGGTTTCGCAAATTAATTAACATGGATTTATTACCTAAGTCTGAGATTGACTCAAATCATGAATGTAAAATATGTGTAGAAGCTAAATTAACTAGAACCTCATTTCAAATTGTGCAAAGAAGTACAAAACCTCAAGTGTTAATTCATACAAATACATGTGGTTTTAAATATATACGAACTAGAGGTGAAAAAAAGTATTTTATTACATTTATATCAAATAAGGTAGAAAATCAACTAAACAAGAAAATAAAAATGTTGAAGAGTAATAGAAAAGATGAGTGTGAATCACCTTTAGTGAATTATGTTTGGAACGTGGTATCATTCACCAAACTATTGATCCATATTTGCCACAACAAAACAGTATTGCTGAATGCAAAAATCGTACTTTAAAAAAATGATAAACTCATTATTGCTTTTGTCTGTTTTACCACAAAATCTGTGAGGAGAAGCTTTACTAACTTCTAATCAAATTCTAAATAAGTTACATAATAAGAAATTAGATAAAACACCATATGAGTTATGGAAAAGTCGACAACCTACATTTAAATACTTAAATGTGGGGATGTCTAGCTAAAGTTGCAACACTTTTTCCCAGACAGGTTAAAATAGCACCTAAAACTATTGACTGTAACTTCATTGGTTATACAAAAAATAGTAGTGCATATCGATTTTTGTTGTATAAATTTCATATTCCTGACATACATGTTAACACCATTATACAATCAAGGACTGCATTTTTCTTCAAAGATATTTTTCTTTCTAAAGAAGAAAAATGGATAATTAACTAAAAAGGTCTAATGAGAATATGATTAATAGTAATCAAACTCTAGAACCTACAAATGAAGGAAAAGATGATGAAATAAGACATAGCAAGAAAATTAAAACATCTAAATCATTTGGTCTTTACTTTATGACATTTGTTAGAAAATGGACCTCAAATTTTCAAGGAAGCTATGTCAGCTCCTTGAAATTCCATTATAGAATGAAACAATTAATAGTAAAATTGAATCCATTAAGCAAAACCATACTTTGTAGATCTTTCACATGGGTCTAAACCTTTGGGTTACAAATTGATTTTTAAAAGGAAATTAAAACTAGATGGTTCAATTGATAAATAAAAAGCTAGACTAGTGGCTAAATGTTCTATGCAAAATGAAGGCTTGGACTATTTCGATACTTATTCGCCAATAACTAGAATAATATCGATTCGAATTTAATTGCAATAGCAACATTGTATAATCTTGAACTAAATCAAATGGATGTAAAAATTATCTTTTTAAATGGAAATCTAAAAAAAAAAATTCTATATGGAGCAACCAGAAGGGTTTACTGTACACGGATAAGAAAATAAAGTGTGTAAACTTGTTAAGTCATTGTATAAATTAAAACAAGCACCCAAACAAGGGCATAAAAAATTTATCAGTGTAACGATGACAAACGGTTTCAAAATTAATGAGTGTGATAAATGTGCATATTATAAATCCACTCAAAAAAGTGTTGATGACACCATCATCATCAATATTTAGATGAACAATTTTAATTAAATACTAGTATATTTTAATTCTAAGTCTAAATGCACTTTAATACATTCTAAAATTGAATTAGTCAATATAGGGGTCTCTACAATTAATTTGTAAAATTGATACCCTTTAATTTGGAAAAAAATTGCACATTTGTCTAATTTAGTTAAAATTAACAAATTTCATCAACTTAAAAGTTACGTGCATAGTACGTGACTCTCAAAATTGATTTCTTCATCTTTTATTATACTAAAAATTTAAAAAAATTAAGAAACATAAAAGAAAATTTGAAATTCACTTATGGCTTTTCCTTTTTCTTTTTTTTTTTTTAGTTTTTGGTACAATTAAAAATGAATAAACTTTTATTATACACGTGACTTCTAAGTTGACGAAATTCAACAATTTTAACTAAATTGGACAAAAGTGCAACTTTTTTTAATTACAAAGTATCAATTGCACAAATTAATTTTACAAACTACTACGTGAACAAATTCAATTTTAAAAAATACAAAAATGCATTTAGACCTTAATTCTATTACTTAACATTAAAAAAGAAAATTCCATTATTCGAAAGTTGAAACGGGGTAGCGTCCTCATTCCTCAAATAAAATGAAAAAAATTTCATTATTTGGTTTCATGCCTTATTTTTATGCAAAATATCTTATAAATTTATTTTGATTTTATTATTAAGTTGTTGACTAAAAATAGCTGGTGATTAGATTATAATGGACATCAACCAGTAAATGGTTGAAGAGCCAAATATGAAATCAGTCCAACCATGACATAGTCGGTGGTTGTAGAATTTATAAAACCTGAACAAACCCACATATGTTTGCATGATGTGTAGGGAGTTTTATCCATACTTTACTAATCTTTGCAATTGCAATTATTATTTAATATTTTTTTTGGGCAGTATAAAAATTACTTTGATTTTTACAAAATTGATACATTTATATTTATGTTTTCGATAGGTTTTATTCTTTCAAGATCTCACTGCAAAATAAAAATAAAAAATAAAACAGTTACTACAAATTTTAACAACAAAATTATTGGTTTGCAGCTGAATGGTTTTTTTGTCTCATGCACAAAATATATAGCTAATTTTTGAACATTTGTAGCTAATTCATACATATTAGCTACTAAACTATGTTAATTTGTAACTATATTTGTAGCAAACAGTCTAAATAGTTTTGGTGCTATAATTTTTCCTTTGCAATATTTTAATTGAACTATTTTTTTGCTACAAACAATTAAATTTGTCTTTAATTGTAAAAATTAGCTATGAATTAACTCGTAGCAAAATTATACAATCAACAGCTATAAAATTATATTGTATCTAAATTATTAAATGGTGGATGAAATTTTGGTTGTCACTTTCCACCATTCAAATTTTAAATAACGAAGTTACTTTGCTACAAAACTAAAATTCTCTAATTATTAGAATTCACTGCTAATTAGTTTGTGGTAAAATTGTATAGTAAATAGCAACAAAAAAGCTTTATTGGTAAAATATAAACCGGTGGTAATTTCGTTAAAAAAAAATTCTTTACCTTTGTAATCTTATTTAATTAAACTAGATTATTTTTTAAAACACGCCACCCCTTACAAATCTTCTCCATTTCTTTTTTCTCTCTCCCCTACAAGTCTCTGTCTCCCCTGTTGAAAACGCACTCACTATCTCACCAAAAATCAACCATTTTTCGGCGACGGTGAGTTGATCCACCACTCAAAAAATAAATATTATCTCCTTCACTACCTACCCATGAAAGATTCAGGCTATTATATCGCCATTTTCGCTGGAGAAGAAAAGAAAACCGATTCGTTCGCCAGAATCCAGCTAGTTCCAAGCCTTGGAGGTAGTCTTTCCCCCCTATTTTTGACCCCTTAAACCTGAATCCACCATCTTTTTTGCTCAAATCCCCTTCCTTTCAACGTTGCAAATAGTTGGTTTCTGGCCGTGACTTTCCGGCTTTTTTCAGCTACATATGACGGCTACTGGTCAAAGTAAGACCACCACTGTATTACCCATCCCAAAATATTTCCATTGATATAGATTGCCTATTATTGTTGAGTTTTAGAAAATGTCAAATACTTAGCTACGTTGATAGTTTTCTGTTGTACGGTCTAGGATGAAGTGAAACACTCAATGTTAGTTTTGGTACCATAGGTTGGTTCTTGATCCCTTTTTTGTTTTCTCTATTTTGTAGTATATGTTGAAATGATTTTATTTTCTTTTTGGTGAAACATTGAATAAAGTTTGCATTTTTTTAGTGTATTGTTGCTCATCTGTCAATGATTTTTGTTTTCCTTCTCTGTGTGAGACAAAAGAGCATATGTGAGTCTAAATTATGGAAGATCTGGTGATTATAATGGCTACTCGAGTGACTACTATTGTGAGCAGCAGTTTTCTAGCTTAAAAAGAGCTCTTGTTGTGTATGTCTCCTTTTGTAACTCACTTGATTTTTAAATTGTGCTCTGCCTTTGTTTTTTAGTTTACTTGTTGATGGATTAAGCTACTGATATGATAATTCACTATTATTGTTGTTCGTGTTTGATGCTTTGAAACAATAGTATTTAGTTATATGGAGTTATGGCACCCATGATTATTCTTTCTTTGTGTATTCATATGTTTGTTGAACTTGAGTTATTGATATGATGATTGAATATGAATGAGATATGGTATTGATGGATGGATTAATTTGTTACGCTTAAATTTTTAATTTTTTTGTTAGAATCTTATGGGTTAAATTTGGTAGTTTAATTTTGTTTATGTCATTGTTGGTATTTAATTATGTGGATTGAGCTTTTTCTTGATGGTTAAAGTATTTGAGAAGTAGTAGATTAAGTGTTGGTTGAAAAGATTTGTTTGGTAATTGGTTATTTGTGGAGCTTAGTGTATTTGAAGGAAAGTCGAATCTATATGGCAGCAACTGCTTTGAAGTGTTGGAAACTTGAGTTTTTCAGGGGTTTTAGTTGAAACTAAAGAACTTATTTTTAATGTGAGGTTTATTGCATCTGTAAGTAGACTTAATAAGCTTTCCATAGCCTTTTAAATCACTGAATTTGGTTAAGAATTGAAGGATTTATATACATTTGAAGTTAGACAAGAAAACTGTCCAGTTTTCTGGACAGTTCAAATTACTTCAAGTTTATGTCTCGACTGAATGCCTTAGAGGTGTTTCAATAAGCTGAAATTTTGTATATATGCATTAGGATATGCTAACTTGTGTGCTGAAAATTTAGAGCTTAAATGGAAGTTTGTATGAATATTGGTGAATTTTCAAAGATAGTTAACCCGAAACTGATTTTACTGGGACAGTTTTTGAAAAAATTAGTTTCATTTTTAAATTTTGTTAGGTCTTAATGCACTTTAATACATTCTAAAATTGAATTAGTCTTATATAGAGGTCTCTGCAATTAATTTGTACAATTGATACCTTCTAATTTAAAAAAAAGTTGCACATTTGTCCAATTTAGCTAAAATTGACAAATTCCGTCAACTTAAAGATTACGTGAATAGTATGTGACTCTCAAAATTGATTTTTTCATTTTTTATTGTACCAAAAATTTAAAAATAAAATTAAGAAACATGAAAGAAAATTTGAAATTTACTTGTGACATTTCTTTCTTTTTTAATTTTTTTTTAGTTTTTTATACAATTAAAAATGAATAAACCAATTTCAAGGGTAATTTGCTATGTATGTGACTTCTAAGTTGACGGAATTCATCAATTTTAACTAAATTGGATAAAAGTGCAACTTTTTTCAAATTATAGGGCACCAATTGCACAAATTAGCTGTACAGACCTCTATGTGAACAAATTTAATTTTAAAAGGTACTAAAGAGCATTTAGATTTTTTATTTTTATTTACTTTCTTGCTTTTGAGTTGAACGTTAGTTTGAAAGGATATGATTTGTTTGTTTTTCAGCTAACTTAGGAATTTGGTAAAGCTTAACATAGCTAAATACTCATGACTTGGAAGATGAATATTTTCTGTTTTGATGAAAATATGTAGAATTTAATATGTAGTTCGAACTTAAATGTATGAAACATGGTACCACGAACAACTTTAATCTTCTTGTTTTCTAATTTATGTTTTAAGTTCATATTTCTTGCTAGAGTAGATCACAATGTAGTGAGAATATAATATATAAGACAAATATGCTTCTTCTTTTTTTCGGTAATAGAGACAAATATGCTTGTAATCACAACTTCTGTTACATTTTGATTTTCTAAATGTGTTATATGTGGTTGTGTTCCCAAATAGATTCTGGTGTATGGAGCGGCTTTTGGAGGTGAAATCGAGGTAAGGAAAAATATTTCTATATGCTTTACATTAAATAATAATTTAAAAACTAAGTAAATTAGCTGCAATTGGATTTTCTTTTTTTTTAGTTATTGATGGTAAAGACATGCGTGAAAAGATTTAGGTAAATTTTTTATTTTTTTTATTATTATCTTGGACTTCAACATTTAAAATATTTAAATGATTAGAACTGTTCGAATTACTTCCATTTGCTTGGAAACTGAATCTTACTCCAATGTTGGAATTTTATCCTAGCTCTTAACTTGCTTTTAGTGCTATATGACAAGTTTTTGTTTTGTGTTTAGTTTTGTGTTTTTCATTTTACAGATATGCTTAGCATAGAAGGTGTCATAAAAATTGAAGATGCATGCAAAATTGAGGCATTATATTTGAGCTTGATTTATAAGTTTTAGATTATCTTAAGATATGTATTTGAGAGTTGTCTATGTAGAAATTTTATATTTGATTTCTATGTTACTATTGTAAAAACATTTGATTTTAGCTATTAATGCAATAATATGATAATTAATTTGTTTTTACATCTTGTAGTATTACTTTAATATATATATATATTAAATATGTAAATGATTTAGAAATGGATATTTAAAATAATATTTAGTATTATAAAAGAAATATATATATATATAATAAAGTTTTATGTAAATATTTAGCTAAAAACTTTTTTTGTAGTAATTGCAGAATAAAGCTTTAGTACCAACATGATTTTGTAGATATTGATTAACAATGACAAGTAATATGTTGTAGCTATTGGTAGTGACAAATTTTGCATGTAGCTAATGCAATACATTTATAAAATATGTTGTAGCTATCTATAAACAGTTACAAAAATATCAATTTCGTACCTAAAAAATTATCCTATTGACTACGAAAATAGGTTTGTTTATGGTTGACCATGGTTAATTATTTAATAGGTAGTTAGCTACAACCAAGGGTTTAAAAAACGCGAGGCTTATCTGAGACATTTTTCTATTGTGAGACGAGGCGTAAGCCTCGACTTAAATTAAAAATAATATGTAACAAAATAGTAATAAAATTATATGAATATAAACTAACATAAAATTATAAAATTCATAACATAAACATTAATTGTCTTCAAGTTTTAATAGTTTGTTAGTTTAAATCTTAAACTCTTAATTAATTTTAGAAAGTCTTATAAAATCATAAAGTTGTCCAAATAACATGGAACATAGCCACTACCAATTGGCCACCACCATCATTACTCGATATCATTAAAAAAGTTATCCACCAAATTATTATTTTCTTTTTCATCAGTGTCAACATCTTTCCATTCGAACTCTTCATCCACCAATAGTGGTCTTTTTTCTTTATCTATAAAATGTTTATAATATGATTAAATAAATAAATAAATAAATAAATATCTAACTTAATTACCTTGAAAACTATAAATAAATTAAATAATATGTATAGGCTTCTATAACAAACTAACAACTAACAAACAATTAAAAACAGAAAAATAAATTTACTGACTGTCCAAATAATTAATAAATCAAATAGCAAACATTCGGCAGAAACTGTAAAGCAAAAGAAAATAGAAATGAAAAAAGAAAAGTAAAAAAATAAGAAATAAAAAAATAAAAAAATAAATAAATCAGAAAATAAATAAATCAATCAATCAAATAACATAATATTAGGGAATGGGGGGTAGTTGACCCAAAACAATAAAATAAGTAAATAAATAAAACAGAATGCTCAGTGTCGGCAACTAACAAGCCAAAAAATAAGATAAAAAGACCATCTGGGTTGACCCAGATCCGGCTGAACCAGTCAGGCATAAGCTTCACACGCCTCAGTTCGCACTGCCTCGGCATCGCGAGGCGTAAGCCTTGCTTAGAGAGGCTGAGGCATTCGCCTTAAGGCAGTTTTCCGATGCCTCGTTCTAAGGCACGTCTCAGGCGTACGCCTAGAGCGTTTTTTTAAACATTGGTTCTGACTGAGATTAATTTTGTAGCTATTGAAAATTAATCACGCAGGAAAAATATAATAGCTAAATAACGAACAACTACAAAAATTATTTGTAGCAATTGATTATTTTTTTTGTAGTGATATATTTTTCGCTTATAATTATCTAATGGAAACCCACAGCTAGTTCCGTCTGCCTATCAAAAATTGAAATGTCTACCTAAAACCTAATAATGGAAAACGAATTACACACCAGTATTATTGATTATATGAACTACTTTTAATGGAGTTCGGTTTAAAATTCAAGTTTGTTCTAAACTAGTTGTCCAAATGCTTAGGAGATGAAATACGACCAATGGAAGTGCCTACAAAAACTGAGAGGAAGCTGAGAGGAAGGGTTGGTATAAGGTTATATGGTCTATAGATTCCGAAATTGCTGCTAAGGAGATTAATGATCAAAAGGATCAAGAAGGATGGAAGACAACGGACTATCTCATCCAGATTAAGTCAAGGTTTGCAAACTTCAATTGGCAAATCAATTGGAACCATAGATCCTCAAACTTTCTTGCTGATAGAATTGCTAAAGACACCTCTTTTTTAAACATTGCTCTTTATGATTGCTCAGAAGGATTTAAGATGTAATCCTTTGTTTTCAAAGGTCTTTTTGTGCTTAATGCAGTGATTATTCACCAAAAAAAACTGGGGTAGAGTTGGTACATTCTCTTACCAATCATAAATGACCATTCTGTTCATTTGTTGCACTATTGGAAAAATTATAATTCGTTGCAGTTTGCAATAACACATGCTAGTAGATGATTTTATTTTGATTATGATTCCCTCCCAAATAATAAATAATTGCAATATATCTTCTTCTTATTTTTTGGGTGAATAATGCAATACATTGTCTTTCTATCGCATCATCATTTCATTATCTAATTGAATCATTCTATAATTATTTCAAATACTTTTTTCTTTTCAGTTTGCTGTAAGTGAGTAGATATTATAGGCCACAAAACCTACGTAAGGTCTATATATATATATATATATATATATAGATGTATTTTTAATTTTACGTATGACTTATTATTTAAAAATAAAGAAAATAACAGAGCCTCAAAAAAGTTTTATATTCATCTAATAAGCTTGTCTGAAAACAAAGAACACATGAGAATAAACAATCTTTCCTAACTGTTATTATACGATAATATTTAGAATTATTTAGTTAAAAACGTTTAAATTCTAAACTTATATATTATAATATTCATGAATGGAGAATTTAAGTTATTTTTTAAATATAAAGAAAGAAAAAGTATATTTTTAGAAAGAATAAAAGGCTACAAGCAAAAGAGAAAAAAAAAATCATGATCTAATTGACACTCAAGTAAGAAAATAATACTTTGTTATGAAGTGTTGCCCTTTAAAGAAAAAAGATCTTGATTTTTATTATAAAAAGATACTACATGCTCAATGATTACAATGATGTCAATCTCATGCAGATTTTTATAATCTCTTTACGAATTACTACTAAAATTGTCAAGGTCCATCACCCTTATCAAAAAAGATGTGACAAAATATTACTCTCGAAAAAATGCTACAGATAGCCTTAGCTCGTGTCCTTTTTTCTTAGAAAATACCACAGCCCATAAACAATTATTAGCCCAATCCATCTAGATAAGCAGATCAATATGAAATTATGTTATCTGAAAAGAGAAGTCAGTTGGCCCAAGAACAAATTGATTTCTTGGAATGCATTACAAAGATAAACAATTTGAGCCCGGTCCACATATTGCTCAACATTTACTCAAATTTTCTTATGAGAATCTTTCCATCAAGAAGATCCAACAATTTCTTAGAATTGTTAATTTCCTTAGAGATTTCATCCCACGAGCCACTTGTTAAAAATGTTAAAGAAGAAGGCCCCTTCTTGGGAAGTAGAACAAACTGAAGCTACCCACACACTCAAAAGAATGGCATAGAAACCACCACCTTTAAAGATTTTCACTACAATAAAAAAAATTCTACAAACAGATGTCAGCGACTTCTTTTAAGAAGCAATGCTTATTGAAAAAGATTACAAAAGCAAGAAATATTATTGTGGCCATGCCAGTGGACAACTCAAAGAATCAGAAAAGCATTATCATACAATATATAAAGAGATAATTGCTATCAAGTATGGAATACAAAAATTCAAATTCCACCTTAGAGGCTATCATTTCTTGGTCCAGATGGACAACTCATCATTTCCTAAGGTATTATAATTTAGAAATAAAACTCTCCCTAACCCTCAATGGCTAAGATTAAATGACTGGTTTGCAAAATATGATTTCTTGACTTAGCATAGAAAATGAGATCTAAATCTCATTCGAGATATGCTTTCCAGACCTAACATGTTCAAGACATTACAACAATTTCCTCTTTCCCTTTAATCTTTTTGGTCTCCGCTCCTCTTTGCCTAAAGGAAAATATCCAAAAGGATCTTCCTCCATGTCTAAAGGATGTCTCCAATGTTTTTCAGATTCAGATCTTTACTAAAAACCATTGTCTTTATTATCTGACAAACATTCTCACCAAGAACCCTTCTTGGAATCATCCAGATCTTTTCGATCAGGATGCTCCATTCTTAGTTCCTTTTCATATCCATCCACAATCCTTTGGAGAAGATCAACTTTGGTTCCTTTGGTGTTCTATAGTTTTATTCTCAATTTTCCTAGTTTTTTCTCCCATAGAAATTTATTACCATCTACGTGATCTAGAAAACCAAGATTATCTTCTGTGATCTTTTCTAGAATAGTTCTCTCCTCTAATGTGGTGGAGAAGAGAATTCGAGAAAATTATGGGTCAACAAAATTTGTGAAAATAAAGGAAGAAGAAGTTGTTAAAACCATGTCCGTATTTAACAAACCATACTTTTTTCATCCAACATACAATATTTTCTTAATACAAAACATCAGCTATGAAGGTTGCACATTAGCATATTCTCCCATTAAACAACTAACTGTCAAAGGTTCTCTCTTCCAGCATCTCTATGAAATAAATGGGAATGTCTTACAGAAAAAACTCATCTCTTGCACGACTCTTGGCTTATCTTCAGAAGGCTCCAAAAATATTCCTAGTTTATTTACTAGTCCCTTCACTGGACAACAAACCTTATAAGATCCTTCCACCAGTCAATAGAACCAAATAGATCCCATGGAATATTTTTCTAACTTCCATAATCCTTATGAGGATGAAGAATATAAATGTAATCCATTTGAGGATGAAGAATGGGAACCCAAACAAACCATGGTGGTATAGTTTATATGTAAATTATAATTTATCTCCTAGCCAAAATAGCATGTCAAAGATTTCCTTTGTCCTTTGTTTTACAGCTTATTTGATATTGTATATGTTTTATTGGCGTTCTGTATTTTTATAAGTGTTTTTGTATGGTGTAGAAGAAAAGAATCAATGAGTGGTAGATATTAAAAGAAAAATAATGTGTGGTTTGTATATAAAGTAAAAATGGATGGTGCGTAGGAAAGGGTATTTTGGAATTTTTACAACTTTTATCCCTCTATAAATAAAGGTTTGAGTTCATTTTGTAAACAAGTAGAAATTCTAATAAAATATTCTTTATTACATTCATGTCTTCCTTCTAAACTGTCTATTTATTACCAAAGGTAGTTGCCTCAATTATTGTCATGCTAGTATGCTCTACCTTCCCCTTGTTTCAAAGATCTTGGATATCAAAATGCATCATAGTTAAGATGCCAGTATATTCTGCACTTGCTTTTAATATGATCTTGTGTATCAAAAAACATCTATAGCTCTCATGATCCATGCTATGGTTTCTCTCTACATAACTTCTCTAGACTTTGTGATGGATTGGACCTTAAGATCATTTAGGTGTGATTGTTTTGATCTCGGTTTGAAAAGCAAAGCTTGATAACTTGTGTTTACTTATGTTGGTGTACTTATGATGGTGAGAACTCCCAGCCAGTGTTCAAAATGAACTCAAGCCTTTATTTATAGAGAGATAAAAGTTGTAAAAATTCCAAAATACTCTTTCATACACACCATCCATTTTTACTTTTATACAAACCATAAATACTTTTTCTTTTTAATATCTACCACTGATTGATTATTTTCTTCTACAACATATAAAAGCACTCATAAAAATACAGCACACTAATAAAAAAAAATATAGTGCTAGAATAGCTCTAAAACAAAGGACATAGGAAATCTTTCACATGCTATTCTGGCTAGGAGATAGATTATAATTTACAAATTCTTCCATGTACCACCATGATTTTTTGGGTTCCCGCTCTTCATCCTCAAATGGATCAGTCATATTCTTCATCCTCATAAGGCTTCTAGAAGTCAGAAAAATATTCCATGAGATCTATTTGGCTCTGTTGACAGGTGGGAGGATCTGGTTGGGTATGTTGACCAGTAGAGGGACCAGTAAATAAACCATAAATATTTTTGGAGCCTTCTGGAGGTAAGCCAAGGGTAATGCAAGAGATGAGTTTTTTTTGTAAAACATTCCCATGTATTTCATAGAGTTGCTAGAAGAGAGAATATATGACATTTAGTTGTTTAATGGGAGAATTTGCTAATGTGCACCATTCATAGTTGATGTTTAGTATCTAGAAAATGTTGTTTACTAGATGAAGAAAGTATGGTATGTTAAAGATAAATATGGACATGGTATTAATAGCTTATTCTTCCTTTATTTTCCACATATTTTGTTGACCCATAATTTTTTTTAATTCTCTTCTCCACCATATTAGATGAGAAAACCATTCCAGAAAAGTCTAAAGAAGAGAATTTTGGTTTTCTGGATCATGTAGATGGTGATAAATTTCCATGGGAGAAAAAACCAGGGAAATTGAGTATAAAATTGTGGAACACCAAAAGAACAAAAGTTGATCTTCTCTAAAGGATTGTGGATGGATATGAAAAAGAACTAAGAATGGAGCGTACTGATTGAAAATATTGATTGTGGATGGATATGAAAAGGAACTAAGAACAGAGCGTACTGATCGAAAAGATCTGGATGATTCCTAAAAGGGTTCTTTGATGAGAATGTTTGCCAGGTAATAAAAACGATGGTTTTTAGCAAAGGTATGAATCTAAGAAACAATAGAAACATCTTTTAGATATGGAGGAAAATCCTTTTTGATATTTTTCTTTAGGAAAAGATGAGTGGAGGCCATAAAGACTAAAAGGAAAAAGGAAACTAGTGTACTGACTTGAATAGGTTTAGGTCTAAAAAGCATAGGTGGAATGAGATCTAGATCTTTTATATGCTGAATCGCAAAATCATATTTTGCAAACCAGTCCTTTAATCTTTGCAATTGAGGGTTAGGGAGATTTTTATTTTTAAATTCTAATACCTTATAAAAGGATGAGTTATCCATATGTATAGCCTTTGTGATGGAATTTGAATTTTGTTATTCTATACTTGACAACATGAATCTTTTTGTAGATTGTATGATAAATGCTTTTTTGATTCTTTGACCTGTCCACTTGCATGGCCATAATAATGCTTCTTGCTTTTGTCATCCTTTTCAATAAGCACTGCTCTTAGAAAGAAGTCGATGGTGTATGTTTGTAGAACCATTTTCCCTGTAATGGAAGTCTTTAAAAGTGATAGATTATGTGTCATTCTCTTGAGTGTATTGACAGCTTCAATATGTTTTGCTCCCCAAGAGATGGCTTTCTTCTTTAACATTTTTGACAAGTGACAAGTATATTGAGACACGTGTGGAATGAAATTCCTAAAAAAATTGACAATCCTAAGAAATTGTTGGATCTGCTTGATAGAAAGATTCTCATCAAAAAAATTGAGTGAATCTTGAGCAATATGTGGATTGGGCTCAAATTGTCCACTTTTGAAATGCATTCCAAGGAAATCAACCAAATATTAGGTGTATGTAAGATTGTATTGTAATTAAGATAGACAAGTGTGATGTAATATTTTTTTGCTTAAGCCTATAAAAAGGGAGACACTCTTAGCTTGTAAAGGCAAAGCTCATATCGTAATCATGGTTTGTATACATTAAGATTGATCTAATATACCAAAACAAGTCCATAGCTCTTACTTCACTTGTTGATACTAGTACCACAGCTTCAATGCTTTAATAGTTTATGTTCACCAAAAACATGTTGGATTCCAACAAAAATGACCTTTACAGCAGCCTCTTAAAGAAATCTCTAGCTCTTACTATACTAAACCCATTAACGTCCAACTCTCTTCATCCCTACAACAAATACATTCATTTTACATCTTTAATCATTCTGGTGAAGATATTATTCTGATAATTTATTTTCTTACTCTTTGGTCACAATTCTCTTTCCACCCAACGGGACTCCATGTCCTGAACTAACAACAAATTCCTTGGATTACTAAACACTAACTTTTTGGGGTGGATCAATTGCCAGAAAAAACATTTAAAGAAGAAAACCAACTTCTATTACATTGTTGTGCAAATAGACTAGATAAATTCTAGAAAAAAAGAACAACATTTTGTTTCTCTTCCATACAAAGAAAGACGGAAAATGCAGCATCAAACCTCATCAAATCCAGGCATGCCAAATGATGAGCAATTGTGTAAAAAAGACATTAGTTCTCTATATGATCCTTTCCTTGCACAAGAAGTCCTAGGATACACAAAGCTCATATTTAATTTTACACCCAGAAGTTGGCAAGCAACACAATACAGTCTTTGAATTCTAAAATGGATATCAAAATTGGATCCTAGACATAGATGCTTAAGGATATTATGCTCATTGGCTTACTCTTAACCTTTATCTAATAGCGATTTATTTTGATCCACAAAAAATGTTGGAAAATTGGTCAAGATGAGATGGTATGTTCCTACAAAGAATGTTCAAATCTATATTTAAAGACGACTCCAATTTACTTTTGATCTTAGAAGTATAAATTGATAGCCTTGTGACATCATCATCAAGCTCAATGAGATATGGAAAAATATATTGCCGCTACTAATTATTCCAATATTCCATTACCATCCTCCAAAAAGCTGCTATGGAATAGAAAAAAATGATTATGATTCATGTATAACTCTTTCAAAGATCCTCACTCCTTTATATGATCAACCACTGCTTATTCTAGGATTTTTCACTCCACAGACTAATTTGATAGCCAAGCTGCAGCAGAATACATAGAAAATGAAAAAGTAATTTATTGTACTAAAACTGGATTAGGACAATATGCTTCTGATTATGATAGTGACTTCTTCCCAAATAATTGTTGGAACTAATCTAATCAATGCATAGTGGAGATATGATAGAAAACAGATATATGACATAGAGCTACTAATCATGATAAAGGTTGAAGCACATGTGAAAGAATATTATCTTGATAATATGATGTGTTACAAAGTAAGAGTATAGGATAATGAATCTTATTTTGTAAATTATTAATACTAGGTTATGGTCTTTCGTGTGTAGACATTTTATGTAAATTAGTATGGTATTTAGGATAGACATATACCCTGTCCTATTTGCTTGCTTAATCCTATAAAAAGGGAAACACTCCTAGCTTGTTAGGGTAGGGCTCAGTTTGTATCAAGAAAAGTGCCTATGAGCAAAGAAAGCGATAAAAGATCATGCATGATAAAGCCAAAGTTTCAAAGGACTCAAAATGACAAATCTCTATTTCCTTTCCTACTCAATCCAAACTCTTCTAACCTTGTGAGAGATGTCAGATTGGTGGGATAACTCTTATAACTTGTCCACATGTCCAAAAGGATATCTATTTCTCAAAGAAAGGATCTTATTGAGAAGGATGCTGCTTAAAAATATAATTTTGGCCAAACTGCAAATTAAAACTATTATGTTGGCCAATGGGTTGTTAAATAATTACGACCAATAGAATCAACACACATGGAGCAATTATAATAGCAAAGCTCAAAAAAAGTCCTTAACAATATTGCTGAAAAACAAGAACAAATTCATCACTCTAAACAAATAATTCAAGAAATCCAATCTATCAAAGAAATGATTTCTCTTCCAATTGTTGAACCCTCAAGAAGAAGACGGCCATGGAATTCAACTGCTTCAACACCCATTACAAATTTGTTTACCAAAACTGCTAAAGAAATGGAAGCAGCAAGACAAAGGCTTCTCTCAAAACAAAAGAAGTCAAAAGAGCCACAAAACCAAAGATATTTATCACCATAACGATGGAATCAAAACCATTTGGTCAATGATGTCTGGAAAGAAAGTGCAAACAATAATCTGAAGGTTTTCTAAAGATAAACAAAAAGGGCAAAGTCATGAAAAAATATTCCAAGAAATAAGCTATGCTCTTACAAGCTGGGAGTGTCTCATTTTTATAAGCTTAAGCAAGTAAGTAGTACGAGAAATCTGTCTATCCTAATTACCATACAAACTTACAGAAAACGTGTACACACAAAAGACTATACACCTAGTACTAATAATTCACAAGATAAGATTCTTTGTCATCTACTCTTACTTTATATCACATCATATTATCATAGTAAGATTATTTCACATGTGCATCATGCTTTATCATGATCAGTAGTTTTATATCATATCTCTATTTTCTATCATATCTCCACCGTGCATCTATTGAAATTAGTCCCCCAACCATCAGTTGGGAAGAAATCACTATCATAATCAAATGCATACTGTCCTAATCCAATTTCAGCATGATAGATTACTTTTTCATTTATTATGTATTATGTTGCAGCTTGGCTATTAGGTGAGTCTGGTTAAGTAAGGAATCCTGGTATAAGCAGTTGTTGATCATATAAAGGAGCAAAGATCTTTTGAAAAGTTATACAAGAATCATAATCATTTTCTCCAATTCCATAGTAGCTTTTTGGAAGATGGTTATGGAATATTGGAATAACTACTGGCATCAAGATATTTTTCCATATCTTATTGAGCTTGATGATGATGATCATAGGGTTTTCTATTTGTACTCTAAGATCAAAAGTAAATTGGAGCAATCATTGTATATGAATTTGAACATTCTTTGTAGGAACAGACCATCTCCTCTTGACTAATTTTCCAAGATCTTTTATGGATCAAAATAAACAGTTATTCGATAAAGGTTCACAACAATCCAAAAAGCATAATATCTTTGAGCGTCTATGTCTATGATCCGGTTTTGATATCCATATCAGAATTCAAAAACTATATGTGTAACACGCCAACTTCTGGATGTAAAATTAAATAGGAGGTTTGTGTATCCTCAACTCCTTGTGTGACGAGGAAAGAATCATATTCTAGACAATCAGTTAGCAAATCATACTTTGTTGGAACCTCCATCTTCCTCAATGATAAATGCTGCCCAAAATTTGTCAAATGCATTAGTCTGAAGAATTTATTAACCATTATCTTGTATTTTCTATGGAGGCAAGGCTTTGCATTTTTATTTTAATTTGATTACAACCAATGTTGCTTTAGAAGACCATGGGGTTTCTTTTTCTTCAAATTCTTTGAAATGGGGCTGGCAAGAGAGGAAAGATGAGGAATATGAGAATAAGCATAGTTGAGTATTCTAAGGAATCTTCTTCGTTTTAGCTCATCAAGTTAGTCTATAACTTTTTCTCCAATATAAGCTTGAGGCATGATTCTTCCAGATTGAATATTCAATTCTAAGAAATCCATATCTTTCATTCCAATCTTCATTTTTTATCTGAAAAAGCTCAACCATGCTTGAATGTTAATTCTTGAAATTTTTTCAAGTGATTCTTGTGTTCTTCTATTGTCCTTCTAAAGATAAGAACATCATCAATAGACAAGACAAATTTCTTCGATTGGTGCATAGACCTCATCCATTATATGCTTAAATTGTGAAGGAACATTTTTTAGTCCAAACAGAATTACATTCCATTCTTAATGTCCATGAGGAACTATGAAGGTTGTCTTGTATCTGTATTGCACTGTAATTCTAATCTGCCAAAATCCAGACTTTATATCAAATTTGGAAAACACTTGTGCCCTATGCATCATCTTTAATAGATGATCTCTTCTAAGAATAGGATATCTAATATACTGTAGCAGTCATTAAGCTTTTTGTAATCAATTACTAACATCTTTTTTCCATTGACTTGTCCTGAGTGTTTATTGACATAAAATGCAAGACTAGCCCATTGAGATTTTGATTTTCTGATTAATCCCATGGCAAGCAGAGAACTAATTTCTTCTTTGCACAATTGCTCATCATTTGGCATGCCTAGATGTGGTGCATTTTGGTGCGACATTTTCTATCCTTCTTTGTATGGAAAAGAAACAAAATATTTTTCTTTTTTCCAGAATTTATTTGGTCTATCCATACAATATTGTAATAGTAGCTGTTTTTCCTCTTCGAATGTTTTTTTTTTTGGTATTTTATCAACTCCAAAAGTTAATATTTAGAAACCCAAAGAACTTGTTGTTAGTTTAGGACATGGAGTTTAGTTTGGTGGAAAGAGAATGGTGACCAAAGAGTAATAAAATCAATTCTCAAAATAGCATCTTCTTTGAAATGATTAAAGATGTTGAAGAATGTCTTCGTTGTATAGATGGAGAGAATTGGACATTAATGGGTTTAGTATAGTAAAGGCTAGCGAATTCTATACCAGAGTATGTTATAAAGGTCATTTTTGTTGGAATCCAACATGTCTTTGGTAAGCATTTACTATGAAGCATTGAAGTTGTCGCACCAGTATCAACAAGTGCAGTGAAAGCTATGGACTTGTCTTGGTATATTAGAGCAATCTTAAAGTAGGGCTTGAAGTATTTACCAAGTATGCACGATAGATCAAGTTTTTTGTGATAGTGGATACAATATTATTTGCAATTTCAGTAGACATAGTCATGCTCTATTCTTTATCAGATGATTCTCCATGATATACCAAAATTGAATCTTATGCAGATGTGGTCCATCTGTATTTATTATCTACAAATTATGGAGTATTAATCATCTGAATAAGATGTTGTGGTGCTTTCATTTTGTTTGGACATTGCTTCGACCAATGACCTTCCTTTCCACAAAGGAAACATTTATCAGAATTGAATGTCAGAATTCTTCTAAATTCTTCTCTTTTTGATAAACTTGTACAGTTTCCCTTGATATGGCCTCCCTTTTTTAGATGGTTTATCTGTTCATCTTCTTTTTTCTCTTTTGCAAGAACAGTGAGTTGTTATGTACAACCAAACCTTTGACATATTGTTTGCAGTATTTCCCCATTGATGCTTTTTTCTCCTTGCTTAACAGTCTTTTTCAACTTTTGTAGTTGGCAGTATTCTTGTAGCACATTCTCAGTATATCCATAAAATCTTGCCAGACTTACATTAGTAAGGCCTTAAATATTTTCAGTTTTCAATTTTGTCTCTACTAATTATGCTACAAGATACAGCATATTAAGGAGAAATATTCTCTTTAAAATATCACTGTTTCGTCCAATACTATAGAACAATTTTTCGGACATCACAGCTTTTTGTTTGCATGAACTCATTTTCTGCCTTTTGAGCATCTGCTGATAAAATATATCAAAGAAAGCAATTATAGTTTGTTATTGTCTGTAGCATGCTTCTTTTTCAAAAAATGAGACATTCATCCACAATCTTTTTAGAGATCTAACAAATGCAGAAGTGATTTTTTCAACAATATCTCGTAAGTCAAGAGTATGATTTCTCATACTCTCTTTCACCACAAGAAGCAATTTTTTTTTTCTAAATATGCCAATCTTTGTTTTAGATCAACACTGCTAATGTTCCAAAATTGTTTATGATATAGAGCATGATAATAATTATTGTGTTTTATGGCATGACTTTTCTTCTTGATTTTGTTGTTCATGATGTTGTCTATTTGGGAGTTCTGTTGTGGATAATTCTCCTATAACATGCTCATATCCACTGGGAATCTGACTTGTAGCTAATGGATCTCTAATTGGATGTGTCTGCTAATGTGGTTGTTTTATGTTTCTTCCTATTAGGTCTTGTTGTAAAGGATATGCAAGATTTTGCATATATATTTCTTCTTTTACAATAGATGCAGATGTTTGCGTGAAAGTGCTGGTACTATTAGGAGAGGAACAATTATCTTCCTCTTTGATATCCCAGCCAATAGGATTTGTTGGCTTCTTTTGTCTTGAGAGAAGCTTTTGCCTTATTTCTTCCATTTCTTCAGCAGTTTTGCTTAAAGAATATTGTAATGGGTGCTAGAGCAGTTGAGTTCCATGGTTGTGCTCGGCGTCTTCTTCTTGAGGGCTCAGCAAGTAAAGGAGAAATCTTATCTCTCACCGATTAAAGTTTTTGCATTATTTGTTGAGAGTGCTAAATTTGTTGTTCTTATTTTTCAGCAATACTATTGAGGACTTTGTTTAGAAATTTGTTATTATAATTGCTCCATGTGATTTTTTAACAACCTATTGGCCAATAGAATATTCTCAATTTGCATTTTGGACAAAACTATCTTTTGGAACAGCAACCTTCTCAATGAGATCTATTTTTTGAGAAATAGATCTCCTTTGGATATGTGGACAATTTATAGGAATTCTCTCATCAATCTCACATCTTTCACAAGGATAAAGGGGTCAGGATTAAGTAGGAAAGGAAAAAGATATTCGTCTGAGTCCTTTGAAACTTTGGCTTCATCATGCATGACTTTTTTTCACTTTCTTTGCTCATAGGCACTTTTTGATGATGCAGAAAAAGTAAGTTGATCTCTCTTCTGAATCTTTGGTTGTTGGAACTTTGCATCTCCCATAATATGAACTTTTGGAATAAGATTATGATCTATCGATAATAGATGTGATTGGATCTTGTATGTCATGGTATGATGCACTGCAATAGCAGTTTCTCTGTCTTCATATTCGCACTGTAGAGCCGGATCATGATAGACATAAAATGTTAATGATTTTATGCCACTTTTTATATTGAATTTAAGCTAGTTTATAATTAATTGTCAATGAAAAGTACTTAATTACTGTATTTTTCTATTTAATTACTGTATTTTTCTATTTTCAGTAAAAGAAAGACAAATGCTGGAATTACTGTATTTATGCGCAACCTTTACTGAGAAAATCATATTTGGAGCTACACTTTGAGGTTTTGTGCGATTCTAGTTGAAAATGATTCCTGATTCACTAGGCTTAAATGCTACAAAGTTTCATTGCAATTGGTTTGGCCAATCAGTGCCAATTTGATTTACAAAATAAATATTTCCAACAGCTGCGGCAAATTTACACCATCTTGAGGAAATTAGAATTTGAGTGCCTTACCGATGTCCAAATTGTGCAAACAAGACATTCCTGGAAATATAAGACATAGACATGACTTTTTCAACCAGAATAAATGAATTCTAAGTTCATTTGGCCATTCAAAAGGTACTTGGAATCTGCCTGGCAGTCATAGAAGAAATAAAAAGAAGGTATTTTGGCTTACTAGGATGCTATTGATGATTGGACTGCCATGTTATCACACTTTAGCCATGTGTAAGAAATTTGCCACATCATATGCCACATGGAAGGTCAAATTATTCTAATTATATTAATTGGAATAATATCTAGAATAAAAGGAATTATAGTTGAATATAAATTTGATTTCTAAAGAGATAAAAAATGTTTCCTTATCTCTAGTGTGAACATAAGACACATTTTACCTTAATCTCCTTGAGGTGGCCAGCCATGCTAGGAAATATGGGAGTTTGAGATTGAGTTTACATATTATCTCCTATATTCTCTAGATTTTAGAAGGGTTTTAGGGTTAAACCTGTCATAAACCTTCCCTATAAATACCATGCATTGTTGAAAGGAAAAACACAAGTTTTCACCACCAGCCCTCACGGCAACACTCTCTCCCTCTCCAGCTGCACATCCCTTTTCTTTTCTCCGCATTCTCACAGCAACAGCAGCTTTGTTTTAGGTTTTATGCTCAGTTTTTAAACGTTATTTCATAGTAAAGTTGTGATACACAAAGCCTAGTGCAAGGGAAATTCGGCCAGCCATTGGAGGAGTCAACCTTGTGACTTGGATCATAGTTTGGAGAAGCCAAGAGGAGAAGATTGAAGAACTGAATCCAGCACCCATCAACTTTGGATTTGATCTCTTTACTCTTATTTTCTTTGCTATTTAAATTATGTTGTCTCTTATTTATTTGATGGATAATTTAGAAATGATATGTAACTAATTTTTCTATGAGGATTATGATGTAACCCTATTACGAATATTTAGTGTTTAATGCATATTTAAGTTTGATTCATGTTTAAGGTTAATATTTTATTGTAGTTCTTTATGCTTCCATGAAAAGGTGGATTGATTAAGTATTCATATTGGCTTAGAAATAAGGGATATAAGTATGGATGGGCAATAAAATACATGATTATAGAAATATTGCATACCTTAGTGACAACTTTAACAAGATCTTATTGGGTTTGCATGTCTTAGGGCTTAAATTTCCGTATTTAAATTAGGGATAATTAAATACCTTGTGCTTGATAGATTAGAATGCATTGAAAAATCAACTTCTAGTCATATGTGGTTAAAGGAGGGTTAACCTATGAATCTATAATGCATTAGGGCTAAATAAGAGTAATAGTGGTGAAGTCATAATCCTTGTTTTCTTAAAATCTTGATAAACTACTTGCTGCTTTGTTCCTGTTTTTAATATTGCTTTGTTTTTAATTCATGCTTGGTTACTAAACAACAATCATTCAAAAACAACTCTCTTTTACTTTAGTTAGTTTAATTTACAATTGATTTAATTTCATAACTAGAGACATTATTCCTCGTGGGATCGATATCAGTTTTTTTTTTAAAAGAAATCCACTTTATTACTTGTTGATTCCTGCACTTGCGAGTTAATCTAAAATATACCACAACAGATCATCACCTAGATAGGATCTTCAATATTTGCTTTTGTAAGATCTAGAGTTAAATTAGGTTTCACTTGCATGGTAACATGGCTGTTGTTGAGGCTTGCTTCTACCATGGTGATGAGTGCATCCTCAATTTTTTCCCATCTAGTAACGAGAAGAACTATTAGACAAGTTACTTTATTTCCAGACATAAACAAAGAACTACTAGACAAGTTACATTCATTACAGACATAAACGAGTTGTAAACCAAGTCTTATGGTTCCAATATGTAAACCACTTTATCCTTGGGCTCGATATATTTTTAGATCTACTTCTAAGAAAATACGGAGGTAAGTTTCTTGGCTGGCAGTGTTTACAATTTAGACTGACATGGTGTATAACTTAAAAACAAAAACTAACTTGGATGGTTTAGGAGGGACGATAGTTCTAAAATTCTCGAAAAGGTTGTTAATCATAGAATTTATAAAGATTCAAAGGATGCAATTTTAAAAGACATCTAGGAAAAGATGGTATTTGATCTAACCATTCAGATTCAAAGTGAAAATTATCAATTTGATTGGAATCTTGTTAAGAATTTGAAGACTCTAATTGATCTTTGTTAACAAAAGTAGTTTTTTCAACCATGACCTAAGTACCTTAAAAAATATTTACTCAAAGGCAAGGTTCAAAGTAAAAGGAAAGAGTGGAATTTTGGATCTTATAATGCCTTAACTCACTTATACAGCTATTGCCCTGCCAAACCTACATTTTTACTCAATTTCTATTTCAAAGCTCTGAAATAACAAATGGTAACCAAAATGAATAACTAGTATTCATTTTCTATTGTGGAAAACCACTCTAAGCTGCAACCACAGAGTATACTTCGAATAACTAGTTTAGAAAAGAAAGTGGGTAAGGATAAGAAAGTAAGATAGGGGAAAGGATTGAGACTCTGATACCAAATTTGAAATTTTACTAAAACACATACAAACTTAAATAAAACATTTACACATAAAAAACCATACACCTAACATTAATAATTTACAAGATAAGATTTTTAATCATCTACTCTTACTTTATATCACATCTGTAACATCCCGTTTTGAGAAAAATAATAAAATTTTCAAGTTTGACCAGTTTGACTTTGAGTGGGCTCGGAGTTGACTTTTTGTACAGTTATGTTTTAGCTTTGAATTTGGTACCGTTGTGTAGAGCTAGTCGATACGAGTTCGTAGACTAGTAGTACGCTTGATTCGGAGTTAAGACCAGGAAGTTATGGTCATTTTAGTGTGAAGGGCAATTCGGTAATTTGGCAAAAACTGATATTTAAGTGTGAGAAAAGACCAAAATGCCCCTGTCTTCATCCTTAAGTTTTTTGGCCAAGGTCTAGAATTTTCCAGCCCATACCCGAGACTTTCCCCACCTTCACCACGCCACTTTCGCACGCCGGTAGCCGCCACACCGTGGCCGGACTTGGCCGACCACCACCCGAAAATCGAAGCCAGCAACCTCCTCTTCCTTTCCCCACCGGTTGTTCGCCGTGAAACCACCTGGATCGCCGGAAATCGCAACAAAACCGAGAGCTCGTGAACAGTTTGAACAGTTGCGCCACCACCTTTGGCCGGCCATATCTCATTGTTCCGGTGGAGTTAAGGAGAGTTCTTGGTACCGTTGGAAAGCTGGTGCGACGATCTACTTTTTGATACCGAGTTTGATGCCGGAAACCGCCGGAGCACACCGGAAAACCGCCGCAAATTCTCGGAAAAACCACCCCGAGGCAGTCACCTTTCCGGCTAGATCTGCTCCTATCGCCGGCGAGTGGCACAACACAGCCACCACCATCGGACTCATAACACGCCGGCGACCAGATCTGCACTTTCTCGAGCTCCGACGACCACCACACGCGCCCCACGCGCCGCCCACGCGCCGCCGTGACTGAGCGTCACGCGCCGCCGCCGTTTTGCTCCACCGCCGGCGAGTGGTTGCTCACCTCCCGTCCCACCGCGTTCCTAGGGTCGTGGGCAAGCTTGCCGTACCTTCGATTTGATCTAATTTCGGTCGGATTCGGAAACGCCCAATTCCGGTTGAGGTCCTGCCGGACTTGGCCGACCACCACCCGGAAATCGAAGCCAGCAACATCCTCTTCCTTTCCCCACCGGTTGTTCGCCGTGAAACCACCTGGATCGCCGGAAATCGCAACAAAACCGAGAGCTCGTGAACAGTTTGAACAGTTGCGCCACCACCTTTGGCCGGCCATATCTCATTGTTCCGGTGGAGTTAAGGAGAGTTCTTGGTACCGTTGGAAAGCTGGTGCGACGATTTACTTTTTGGTACCGAGTTTGATGCCGGAAACCGCCGGAGCACACCGGAAAACCGCCGCAAATTCTCGAAAAACCACCCCGAGGCAGTCACCTTTCCGGCTAGATCTGCTCCTATCGCCGGCGAGTGGCACAACACAGCCACCACCATCGGTCAGAACACGCCGGCGACCAGATCTGCACTTTCCCGAGCTCCGACGACCACCACACGCGCCCCACGCGCCGCCGTGACCGAGCGTCACGCGCCGCCGCCGTTTTGCTCCACCGCCGGCGAGTGGTTGCTCACCTCCCGTCCCACCGCGTTCCTAGGGTCGTGGGCAAGCTTGCCGTACCTTCGATTTGATCTAATTTCGGTCGGATTCAGAAATGCCCAATTCCGGTTGATTCTGAATCTTCCGGGATCGATTCCGACCATTTGCAAGGACGAATCTTGAAATTGAAGGTAGATTCTCGTTCCTTGCATCTTCAATTTCGTTTCGATATAAAGTTTGTTAAAATCGGACTTGAGACGGAGTAATTCAAATTTTGGGGATTTTTGCCGTTGAGGGCATTTTGGTAATTACTGAAATTGAAGAGCAATTTTGGTATTTAGTGTTTTAATCTTGTAGTTGGAGACTTAGAGGACTCTTTTGAGCCTTTGGTTAGTTTTTGGTAATTAAAAGATTTTTTGGTAAATTATTTTTAAGTGTTCGTGCACGTTCGAGGGCTGGACCGGAGATCCAGCAAGAGCACGCGTCAAACCAGTGAGTGCATTTATTTTCTAAATCATTTGGGAATATATGCTATATTTGATTTCATTTCTATTAATTTGTTTTGATTGAATTTTCTTGTGCATTTAAATTAAGATTATTAATATGTTTTATGATGATTTAAATATTTGCATGGGTTGATTTTATGATTTGATAGATTTCATATTTATTGGAATATTTATGAAATTTGTGTTTTAATTGGTTGTTTAGCGAATTTGAAATGTTTTGGAGATTTTACGATATTGTGGAAATTTGGTGATTTTAAAAAAAAATTATGGCTTTGTGAAATTTAAGAAAACTTTGGGGCAAATTTTTAATATTCGATATAATTGTTGCTTTTAATAAATTCTGTTAAATAGAAGATTTTGGAAAATTGTTTAAAATTAAAAGGATTTGCAAAATGGTTTTAAAAATAAAGGATTTGAAAAATTGATGATATCATGGATGATTTTATAAATGATTTTGAGGAGTACCACACTGTATCGAGATGTACCGAGTTATATGAGTTCTATGCGCGCTATTATTAGTATTATTATTATATATGCCATCCTCTGCTGCGGACACGTGTCGAGAGAGAGATGATGAGGATCCTGCCATGACGGATTTGGGACGCCGATTCGTTGTGATGACTGAGCCCCCCTCCCCCCGCTTGTGACGCCGTCAGGATGCTGAGGGTCACATGGCACGATATATGCTGTGGTACCGGTTGGTTTTATGATGGTTCTGATTCATTGCGGATTTTATACCGGATTTGGTTTTATATTGATTGCTGATTTATACTGGTTGGGTTTTATGATTGTTGTTTGCTGAGTTTATACCTATTTGGTTTTATATTGGTTGGTTTCTGATTTTAAATTGATGGTTTGATTTTATGGGTTGTGGCCTATGGCCTTTGGTTTCAGATTTTGACCCTTTTGCTTGATCGTTTATGAAATTGGGTTTGACCATCAATTAATTATTATGGATTTCATTTACGTTTTTAGTGTTTGGTACGTGATTTCGATAATTGTTTTAAATTACGTTTTCGCCCCTAAACCGATTTTTATTGATTTAATGATTTGGGGTAAACCGAGGGTTTTGAGAAATGATTTTCAAAACGGGGAACCTTTCAACTGAGTGACGTGAGGTTTGAGTGTAAAGGATTTAACGGTTGAGATTGTATTTTGTAGTTATCTAGGAGCACTCACGGAGATATTTATATCTCACGTTTTGTTATTTTACTTCGTTCCCTAGGTCCTAGTTGCAGATTCCCGTGGACTACCATCGGCATTTCGCATCGGCATTGCATCCGCTTATCGCATCTATTTATTACTTCTTCTTATGTATTAGACTCTGATCTTATTCTGTTCATGTTGGATTTGTATTACTTATATTTTTGTCTATCGCTCTTAGTGGCTCTGTCATTTCCACCTACTTCATACATTGTTTCTTATTTATTCATTATGACTCGTTGATTTATTGTGGTGCTTATTTTATCTACTTTCGTTCATATCTTATTTACTATTCGTCCCATTATTGTTTATTTGTTTATTTGATTATTATCCCTTTTCGGAGGAGGATTCTGTCGGTTGCCCCGAGGGGTTCTGGTGGAATCTTCCTCAGGCGGGGCCTCTCCGGTTATTCTGGAGGAATTTCCGGGGCGGGTCCTGTCACATCACATTATCAGGATAAGATTCTTTCACATGTTATCAAGCTTTATCATGATTAATATAATATAAGCTTTGCCCCACAGATTTTTCAAAGATAGATGGATATAATTTTTGAAAAAGTAAACAATTTTTATGTAGTATATATCGATGATATTTTAGTCTTTTAAAAAACAAGAGAAGAACATAAAAACCATTTAGTTCAGATTTGCAAAAAATTTGTAGAATATGGAATAATTCTCAGCCCTAAAAAATAGAGTTAGAAAAAGAGAAAACAAAATTTTTAGGATTAAAATTAACTAAGTCATGAATTAAACTTCAGGAGCCTATACTTAGTAAAATTAGAGATTTCCAAAACAAATAGAAGATAAAAAAGAATTACAGAGTTTTTTAGGTATTCTAAATTATAGTAGACAATTTATCAAAAATCTTTCTAGAAAAACAAAGACCGTTATTGGAAAATTTTAAAATGGATCAAAAAATTTATGCACCCAAAGATACAAATTTGATTAATCAAATTAAACTTGAAATCAACAAAGTTCCTTCTGTTTATTTTCCTAAACAAAGAGAATTATTGATATTAGAAATAGATGCTAGTAATGACTATTGGGGAGCAATATTAAAAGCTAATATTGTTAATGGAGAATAAATATGTGGATATAATTCAGGAAAGTTTTAACCAAATAAACTAAATTATATCACACTTGAAAAAGAACTCTTAGCCATAAAAAATGGGATTAAGAGATTTCACATTTTTCTACCACCTGAAAAATTTGTGATAAGAACAGATAACCAATTTGTAAAACATTTTTCTGAAATCTAAAAAAGGTGAAAAAAAATCCAAGAAGAATTAGATGGTATAATTACATTAAACAATATTCTTTTGATATTCAGCATATAAAGCATAGTACTAATTTTATTGCTGATTTTCTTAGCAGGAGTCATGAGGTACTCAAATTGGGTTACAATTAACAAAGGCAAATACAAATAGGATCCCAAAAGAAGTCCTAGACAAGGACCACGACAAACTTCAAGCTCTAGACCCGAGTTAATTTCTCTACTATATTTGGTTTATCCACTATTTATTCCACAAACATATTTTTTTCAAAATCCTTGGCAAACACCTCTGCAATATACTCAGTTCTACCAAAAACAAGAAAAAGGAGTTTAGACACTAAACAAGCATCTGATTTCTTAAAATAGAAACTATAGAAGAGGTAGAAAGATCTAGGAGAATAGAAAGAAGAGTTGTATAGCTACTTTTTCTCTCTATATATAGATAGTTTCAGTAGAGAATTCAGATTGTAACATACACCTTTCTTCCTTCTATAGTTAGCTTTCCTTTGTAACCCACTTCTTTCTTGTTGTAATTGGTATCAGAGCTCCAGTTCGTAAGATATAGTTTGAAAAGCTTGTAGTATTGCACAAATATATCAACCAAGTATTTCAAGATTGTTATTTTGTAAGTTCTCTACCTTGTTATTTCTTTTATATTCTTAGTTGTCTTCAAGTATATATGTCTCCGATTTATATTCATTGTTTAACTCTATTTGTGACCTCGTTGGTGGTCTTTGTTAAGAGTTTGTTAGGATAGAAGGGTCTTGTGTACCATAGACAATCTAAGATGAAATATTTAACTTTTATAGTGAATAAATCATGATATAAACATGAAATGCATCTAGGAAAAGATAGTAAAAATATTGATGCTGGCTAAAATACTTTAGAAGATGTAGTATACAATATGTTTTCGAAAAATCAAAAATCAACTACTAAAATATTTCAATCTTTAGATGAGAGAGAATGAAAAGTAGATAAATTAGAAACTATTCCTAATATAGATTTAAATAAGTTTTCTAAAGGCTCAATAGAACATTTAAAAATGATTTATTAGAAAAAATTTATGACTTTAAACAAGTGTCTCAAAATATAACTGAAACTAGATTATATTATGGAACCAAATTATTCGATCTATATGAGAAAAAAAAATTGCAAATTGAAAACAACAGTTGAAGACTTAAAAAATATTAGAGTATTGGAAAAGTAGATATATTAATGAAAAGGATGTAAATGAAAGAGATAAATTACTTAAAATGATGCAATAATTATATATGCAAAACGAATATATTTTTTAGGGTACAAATTATCATTATATGTTAAAATTATGATACTACTGATGAATTTAATCAGCAAAACTCAGATAATGAAATTGTTATAGGTGAAATTTCTAAAAACTCAGTAGAAGATGAAAAAAGAGGAAAAAAAATCTCTTTAGGAAAAAAAAAAGTAGATCAGCCAAATCCATTAGAAAGTAATCTAGAAACCAAACCATATAACCAAATAGAGTTTGATAAAATAAAGAAAAATGAACCAGATCCAGTTTTTTCTTCAAGTTCTAATATTATTCCTACAGAACATAGGGTAATTGATCTTAATAAAATTGGTGTAGCTTCAAAAGGAAAATATTTCGATTTAAAAAAATGTAAAATTTAAAAATTATGAGTAAATAATAGAATATTGGGCTTAAAATATGGCTATACTAGTAATAAACTACAAGGCTATTTGGTAAAAAGAAAAGTTTCTAAACTATCTAGCATGCACACTTGAAGGAGATGCTTTGCAATTTCTTAGAAAATGGGAAGATTCAGAAGAAGGAAAAAGAGAAAAAGAAAGGTTAATCAATAATTTTAACACTTTTGAAAAAATTCTTAAAAGATTTACACAAATCTTAAAAAGAGAATTTTGTATTATCTTGGATGATAAAAATAGAAAAATAAATATAGGATATGTTTTATCAAAATTAAAATTGTGTGATATTAGGGAAATATAATTTTTTTTCTAAAAAAACTTCAGCATTATTATCATTTATTAGATATAGAAGGTAGTAAATTTAAACTTACTCAATATTTTCATAAACTACTACAACCTTGGGATGAAAAATGTAATACAGAATATCATAATTATTTAGATAAAACATACATTAGGTAATAGGATACAATTTGCCTAAAGAGTAATAGCAAATCACTGTTTAAAAGCAAAAGCGACTAAACGAGTCAAAAGTAAATTAAGTTACAGTTATTGTACAAAATTGTTAAACGGTCAATATGAATTCGGTTGACAAAAGAAAACCTAGAAAATTTTATAAAAAAATTTAAAAGAAACTATGGATGGAAAAGATGTATGGAAATAGATGCTAATAAAAGATATGTTAGACCTACACAAAATAAGAAAAGATATTTAAGTAAATGCATTTGTTATATTTGTAATGAAAATGGTCATATAGCACAAGATTGTCCTAAAAAAGAAAAACAACAAAAGAAAATGATAAAATATTTAGAAGAAAGTGATCTAGAAATATGTTTTGGAGAAGAAGTCTTAAATAAAGATGAAATATTATATGAGGTAAAAATTACTGATTATTCTTCCGAAAAAGAAGAAGATGAATCATATTATTTCTTTATGTGAATATACAAGTTCTGTAAACCAGGAAAGATTTGAGAAAATACTTGAAGAAGAAAAAATAATTAGGAGATATAGTAGGTGAAGATTTTCAAATAAATGAAGACAAGTTAAACAAACTTACTAAACTTCGAAAAGAAGAAATTTATAAATTTTCTAAGTTCAATTATTAGTCAGCAATACATTTTGAACAGTTTAATGGAAAAACTAGAGCTAAAGCATGAGAAAATGGCTTAGCTGATATTCTCATATTTGATCAACAAAAAATCAGGAGATTAAAGAAAAAAAAATTGATAACTTAGATATATATATATACATATAGGATTGATACAAATCGAAATAAAAGCCTTATTTCGACAAGGTATAGATACTCATACATTAGTTCAATCGAATCTTGTTACAGGAGTTATTCAGTTAAAGTTAGACCAAATTATTTTATTTCAATAGATGATCCTAATATTCATGATACAATTAGATTAAAGATTCAAACCAAAAAGATTAGGATGAAAAAAGATAGTTTTGATCTATCAATAAGATGGCAAGCTATCATGAATTAACAGACATTCTAGAAACATCTATTAAACAAATAGACAATAAAATTGTAGAAGTTTTTGAACCAAGAATATTTGATGAAGAAATTCAACATCGATTAATTAATTAATTAGAAAGATCTTGAAGTACCAAATGACTGGGTTATTAATAAAATTACAGATTATGTAGAAGAAGATAAACATTTTCGACCAGTACAGATAAAGTTTCATGGGATAATCTATATTTTAAAAATTCACAGTTTATTCTAGAAAGAAAATCATTAAAAATTTCTATTTCTTAGATAGAGTTAGAGAAAAATAAATCTGAAGAAGAAAAAAATATTTTAGCAATAAAATATACAAGTCCCAATATTTCCAGGAAATACAAAAATTTCTAAAAAATTTAAGTGAATTATGTGCTAGTTACAGTCATGAGCTAAAACCTATTATAATTTCACAAAAAAAAAAAAATGGGAGAAGATGAAGAAATTATTTTCTCTAGACATCATAACTATAAAACATATAATTATATTTTAGGACCATTCAAATTTCAAGACTATCATAAATATAATTTATGACACAAGAGCCACACCTTCTCAACTGCAATTAATTAAGAAACCAATATTGGTCATATGAATAAATGGTCAACAAACTAAAATAGAATTTAAAGCTAAAAATATACAATTATGGTTAAATAATGATAAATTTATTATTCCTAAAGGTTTAACCTTTCCTACTATGCATGGTGATTTTATCTTGGGCAATAATTTTCTTAAGAAACCCAGTTACTTTTTCTCATAAAGAGATTATTTTACATTAAATAATAATAATATTTCAGTACCAAAACTTGAAAGTCATATGCATAGATGTACATTTTCATTTTAACTAGTTAGGCGTAGAGAATATATTAATGAGTTAGATACTAATCGTTAGACATATAAAATTTTAGAACAAAATTTTAATGAAGATCCAATGAAACTTTGGTCCAAAAGTCATAAATATTGCAGTCTAAAACTATCTAATCCTAATAAAATAATTAGGGTTAAAGCAATGATCTATACCAAACAGAATATAGATGAATTTGTTATTCAAATAGAGGAATTATTGAATAAAAGATAATTAGAAAAAAAAAATTAATAGTCCTCACTCTAGTCCAGCCTTTATGGTTAGAAATCATGCTGAAATTAAATGATGCAAAGCTAGAATGGTTAAAAACTATAACAGATTAATTCAAAATTTAAAATTTGATTGATATTTTATTCCAAAAAAAGATGTTTTAGTTAACCAAACTAGACATGCTAATTACTTTATTAAATTTGATTGTAAATCATATTTTTGGCAAATAAAGAATACACGAGAGTCAAAACCATTGACTGCTTTTAGTGCACTTTATGGTCATTATCAATAGACTGCAATGCTATTTGAATTGTGTAATGCCCCACAAATTTTTCAAAGATGGATGGATACTATTTTTGAAAAATTAAAAGATTTTTGTATAGTATATATAGATGATATTTTAGTCTTTCCTAAAACAAGAGAAGTACATTAAAACCATTCAACTCATATATGTGAAAAATTTGTAGAAACCTAAAAAAATAAAGCTAGAAAAAGAGGAAATAAAATTTTTGGGATTAAAATTAACTAAATTAGGAATTAAAGTTCAAAAACATATAGTTAGTAAAATTAGAGGTTGTCCAAAACAATTGGAAGATAAAAAATAATTACAAAGTTTTTTAGGTATTTTAAATTAAGGAAGACAATTCATTATAAATCTTTCTAGTAAAGAGAGACCATTATTAGAAAAATTAAAGAAAGATAAAATATTCGTCTTGACTGAGAAAGATACAGATTTGATTAAGCAAATTAAATCTATAATCAACAATATTTCTTCTCTTTATTTTCCTAAACAAAGAAAGTTATTGATAAGAACAGATAATCAATCTGTAAAAGATTTTCTGAAATCTAAAAAAGTGAAAAAAAAAATTAGAAGAATTAAATGGTATAATTATATACATTACACAATATGTTTTGAAATTCATTGATAATTTTCTAAGCAAGAATCATGAGTAACTCAAACTAGGTTACAAATTAACAAAGAAAAATCCAAACAGGATCCTAAGAGAAATCCTAGGCATGGACTATGACAACCTTCAAACTCTAAACCATAGCTTCTTTCTCATCCATATATGGTTTATCCACCAATTATTCCACCAATATATTTTGCTCAAAATCCTTGGAAAACACCCCTGCCATATAATCAAGTTCTTCAAAAATTAGAAGCATTTCTACAAAAAGAAAAATAGTCCGAAGCTAAACAAGTATCAGATTTTGTCAACCTAGATATTGACTAAAAAATATATGATATTTTAAATAACATTTGGACAAGCTATTTACTAGAGAGAGAAAAAACTTCTTTTCGGAAAAAATATAAGAAGATTAGCTAATGAGTTGTTAGAAAAACAACAAGAATAAAACAAGTTAAATCATGTTGTTTTTTAGACTATTAAATTACTAGCTCAAAATATTTTACCTAATAAAGAATTATTAGGAAACTTAATTGAGATCTAGGATATGATTGAGCATCAACCAGGTGACAGTACTTATGAAAAAATTAAAAGAATTATCTTATATGAAAAAGCAAAAGATCTTTTTTCCAAAAATTTTACCAAATTAGAGAAGGATTCCTTAAAGAACAGCTTTATGAGATTCTACTATGACTTACTAAATACAAAAAATATATTTATTTATCTAAATATAATAATTTAAAGATATGCTATTATATTAATCATGACCCATGGGATATAAAATGTATCGAATAGGGATTAGCTAGTTTTCCAAAGTACTGATTGGGAACAACTAAAACATCTATCCATGTTTATTAAAATTATGTTGTATTACATAATAAAAGATCAAAGATATTGTAAATATTATACTTTTGAAATTTCAAATACTATAGGCTATAGAAAGAGAAAAATTATTCCAGCCATGTCAAATTTAGTTTCTTTGTAACTCATATGAAAGAGATTTCTTTTGATAATGAGCTTTGGG
Organism: Ochetophila trinervis; assembly: GCA_003254975.1. Taxonomy (NCBI): domain Eukaryota; kingdom Viridiplantae; phylum Streptophyta; class Magnoliopsida; order Rosales; family Rhamnaceae; genus Ochetophila; species Ochetophila trinervis. The sequence goes on along the minus strand of QANX01002117.1, from coordinate 28,208 downwards.
GCAAAGGTTCAGAAAGGGTGAAAAGCGCCATCAATAATTATAACTTAAAAGATTTTTACACAAAAAATCTTTGTGAGTTTCATTCTTCAACATCATGTTATCAAATTATTTATGTAGATTATCCTTATCTAAGAATTACTGACATAAAAATGATTTTCATTTCCTACTTAAAAAGTGATTATAAGAGGGATTATCAACAAAAAGTTGAAGCTGATAATCTACTAAAAAATTTAGCAAGATTAGATGAAGACTTAGATATTCTAACATAATATATAAATGATGTTCAAGAAATGATAGATGAAGATTTACTAAGCAGAAGCATCTCGAGACTGCTATAGCCCTGCTGACTCAAACGAAGTTCATAATATCGAGAACATGATGGAAGCATAAGGAATATACTTTCCTAAAAGAAGCAAGTTCCAAATAAAAGATAAGAAAATATTTTCTGGAAAAAACTACTTTAGTAAAAGCTACTTTTACAGATAATAAATTTTTAGAATAGTCAACTTTTCAAAAAGAAAGGATAAGATTCTCCAATAATAGAGTTGAGCTGGCTACTTCCAAAAAGAGACCATACTACTTTTTTCTCTCTATACATAGCTAGTTTCAATGGGAGAGAACTCAGATTGTAACATACACATCTCCTACAAAGGAAGGAGTATGTTGCTAACTATAGAAGGAAGAGAGGTGTATGTTACAATCTAAGTTCTCTCCTACTGAAACTAGCTATATATATATATATATATATAGAGAGAGAGAGAGAGAGAAAGAAAGTAGCATGGCCATCTTAGCTCCATTATTGGAAAATCTTATCCTTTCTGTTTGAAAAGTCAACTTTTCTGAAAAATTATTATCTGAAAAAATAGCTTTTACTAAAGTAGCTTTTTCCAGAAAATATTTTCTTATCTTTTATTGGCACTAATCCTTTTTGAAAAATATATTCCTTATGCTTCCATCATGTTCTCGATATTATGAATTTCGTTTGAGTCAGCAGGGCTATAGTTGTATTCAGATGCTTCTGCTAGTAAATCTTCGTCTATCATTTCTTGAACATCATTTATATATTATGTTGGAATATCTAAGTCTTTATCTAATCTTCCTAACTTTTTTAGAAGATTATCAGCTTCAATTTTTTGTTGATAATCCCTCTTATAATCACTTTTTAAGTACGTAATAAAAATCATTTTTCCATTAGTAATTATTAGATAAGAATCATCTACATAAGTAACTTGATAACATCATGTTGAAGAATGAAACTCATAAAGATTTTGTGTAAACATATTTTAAGTTATAATTATTGATGGCGTTTTGGACTTGTTCTGAACTTTTGCCCGAAAGCTCATTATCAAGAAAATATTTTTCATGTGTCACGAAGAAACCAAATTTGATATTGCTGAAAGAATTTTCTCTTTCTTTATAGCCTATAGTACTTGATATTTCAAAAGTATAATATTTACAATATCTTTGATCTTTTATTATGTAATACAACGTAGCTTTAATAAACATGGATAGTTGTTTTAGTTGTTCCCAATCAGTATTTTGGAAAACTATATACCCAACTAATCCTCATTCGATACATTTTATATCCTATGGGTCATGATTAATATAACAATATATCTTTAAATTATCATATTTAAATAAATAAGTAGATTTTTTGTATTCAGTAAACCATTGTGGAATCTCAAAAAAATTGTTCTTTAAGAAACTCTTCTCTAATTTGAAAGAAATTGTCAAAAAAAAGATCTTTTACTTTTTAATATAAGATAATTCTTTTACTTTTTTTCATAAATATTGTCTCCTGGTTGATGCTCAATCATATACAAGATCTCAATTAACTTTTTTGATAATTCTTTATTAGGTAAAATATTTTGAGCTAGTAATTTAATAGACTAAAAAACAACATGATTTAACTTGTTTTCTTCTTGTTGTTTTTCTAACAACTCATCAGTTAATCTTCTAATATTTTTTTTTTTAAAAGAAATTTTTTTCTAGCTGTTTGAAATATCTTTTCCAAATGCTGTTTGAAATATCATATATTTTTTAGTCAATATCTGGGTTGATGAAATCCGATACTTGTTTAGCTTTTGACTCTTTTTCCTTTTGTAGAAATGCTTTTGATTTTTGAAAAACTTGATTATATGACTAGGGCGTTTGCCAAGGATTTTGAGCAAAATATATTGGTGGAATAATTGGTGGATAAACCATATGTGGACGAGAAAGAAACTCTGGTTTAGAGTTTGAAGGTTATCATAGTCAATGCCTAGGATTTCTCTTAGGATCCTATTTGTACTTTCCTTTGTTAATTGTAACTCAGTTTGAGTTACTCATGAGTCATGCTTAGAAAATTATCATTGAAATTAATATTACTTTTTATATGCTGATTTTCAAAAAATATTGTGTAATGTGATTATACCATCTAATTCTCCAAGGATTTTCACCTTTTTTAGATTTCAGAAAATCTTTTATCAAATCTTCTTGGTTCAAAAACTTCTATAATTTTACTGTCTACTTGTTTAATAGATGTTTCCGAAATGTTTGTTAATTCATAATAGCTTGCTATCTTATTGATAGATCAAAATTATCTTCTTTCATCCCAATGTTTTTGGTTTGAATCCTTAATCTAATTGTATCCTAAATATTAAGATCATCTATTGAAATAAAATAATTTGGTTTAAACTAAATAACTCTTATAACTCCTCCTATTAGTGCTTTAATATGATCATAAAAAAATTTATCTATCATTACTGCTAATATAAAAGTATATATACCTTGTCGAAATAAGGCTTTTATTTCAATTTGTATAATTGTATTAATCCTATATGTATATATCTAAGCTGTAGAATTTTTTTTCTTAATCTCTTGATTTTTTGCTTATCAAATATGAAAATATCAACTAAGCCATTTTCTAATGCCTAAGCTCTAGTAATTCCATTAAACTGTTCAAAATGTATTGCTGACCAAAAATTGAACTTAGAAAATTTATAAATTTCTTCTTTTTGAAGTTAAGTAAGTTCTTTTAACTTCATCTATTTGAAAATCTTCACCTACTATATTTCTTAATTTTACTATTGTATTTTCTTCTTGAGGTATTTCCTCAAATCTTTCTTGGTTTACGGAACTTGTATTTAACATAATATATATATATATATAATTCTTCTTCGGAAGAATAATCAGTACTTTCTACCTCATAAAGATTTCGTCTTTATCTAAGACTTCTTCTCCATAACATATTTCTAGATCATTTTTGTCAAAATATTTTATTATTTTATTTTATTGTTTTCCTCTTTTAAGACAACATGGTGCTATATATCCATTTTCATTACAAATATAACAAGTGCATTTACTCAAATTTCTTTTCTTATCTTTTTTAGGTCTAAAATATCTTTTATTAGCATTCTATTTTTCTAGATCTTTTTCATTTTTTCCATCTACAGTTTCTTTTAAAACTTTAATAAAATTTTCTTGGTTTTCTTGTGTCTGTTTTATAACCAAATTCATATTGATGATCTAACAATTTTGTACAATAACTATAACCTAATTTATTTTTGACATGTTAAGTCACTTTTGCTTTTAAACAGTTATTTACTATCACTCTCTAAGCAAATTGTATCATATTACCTTATGTATCAACCCCTTTAGATTTATCTAAGTAATTAAGATATTATGTATTACATATTTCATTCCAAAGTGATGGTTGTTTATGAAAATATTGAGTAAGCCAAGATTTATTACCTTCTATATTAATAAATGATAATAATTCTGAATTTTTTTAGAGAAATTGTCTATTTCTCTTAATCACATGATTTTAATTTTGATAAAACATATCATATATCTATCTTTAGCATCTAAAATTTCACAAAATTCTCTTATTAAGATTTGGATAAATACTTTAACAACTTTTTCAAAAGTCCGAAAGTTTTAAATTAACATTTCTTTTCCTCTATTTTCTTCTTCTGATTCTTCCCATTTTCTAAAGAAGTGTAAAGCGTCTCCTTGAAATGTCCCATGCTAGATAGTTTAAAAAAAATTATTTTTGCCTAGTAGCCTTGTAGTTTATTATACTATAGCCATACTTTGAGCCCAATCTTCCATTGTTTTTTCATAGTCTTTAAAATTTACATTTTTTAAATCTAAATAGTTTCCTTATGAGGTTATACCACTTCTAATTAAGTCATCTACCCTATGTTATGTATGGATAACACTAGAACTTGAAGGAAAAACTAGATCCGGCTCTTTTTTTTTTCATCAAACTTTACTTGAGTATAAAATTTAGTTACTAGATTACTTTCTAATGGATCTGGCTAATCTATTTGTTTCCTTTCCCCAAATTTTTTTTCCATGCCATGGAAAAGAAATTTTCTATCTAAAAAATTACAAGTATAATTTTCATAATCTCCATTGAAATTTCTAATTTTCTCTCATATTTCTCTAATATTTTTAAGTTAAATTTCACAATTTCATCAAAATTTTCATAATTTTCATAAATATTTCCAAAATATTCATATAAATTTCTAAAATATCCAAAAAATTTTGAAAATATTCATTAACTATTTTAAAAATAATATAGATTTTATTAAAACATACAAATATAATGTTTTTAGTTATTAAAAAAATTTAAAATGATATTATTTAAAAAATATACAACATGAAAATTATTTTTTAATTATAATTTTTTTATTTCCAAATTGTAGTCATTATTTAAGGTTTTTTTTTTCAATTTTTTCATAATTGTTTTAAATTTGTTACATACTATTTTTTTTTTCCTTTCAATTTGTTGCGTAGTACATAATGAATTTTGTCATCTGAGAGGTATTGTGCATAGAAAAACATAGATTTATAGGGTACAACATAATAATAGCTATATTTGTTAGCATAATAATTACATGCCAAACAATCAGATAAATATTTTTTGATCAATTTTTCTCTTACAAACCACAAAAAAAAAATTAATTAAACTATTATTAAATCTTATTTAAATAATTAAAATTTAAACTATTATTCTATTTAATAAATAATTTATCATTTAATAATCATACTTTTATTACTATTTTCACCAATATTTATTAATTTTTAATTCGGTCAATACTGTCATTTTCATCTTTGCATTTCATTTTCGACAGTCTTCATTACCTGCCAATCTTGCTCGTACAAAAAAACTCTTCATTAACTGCCAATCTTGCTTGTACAAGAAAATTCACAAAATTCACCCAAAAAAAATCTTCTTCAATTTACCGAGATATGCTTTCAAGGGCCCATACATATTTATGGGCTTTTTCAATATCTGTTTACAGTTCTCTCAGGTCACCTATCAGGTATCAATTTTTTAAAATTTGGGTTTGAAATTGTTTTGTGCACAGAATTTTAAGCTTTTCTGCTAATTAATTCAACCCAATATAAACCCCCCAGTGCTTGCTTCTGTCTATCAAGGTTCTATGTGGCATTCTCAAAATTTAATTTCTAATAAAATACTCAAATGATTTTTATTTATTTTTTACCTTTTTTGACCATGATGATAATGACCACAAGAAATTGAAGATGTAATGAAAGGACCGATCCACCTAGAACCTACTTAATGGCTTAATAAAAGGATTTGAAAAATTGATGAAATCCAATAATGGATAATCTCGGAGATGATTTTGAGGAGTACCACGCAGTATTGAGATATATTTGTTATTACCGGCGCTAGTATGATATTATGCTATCATCTGTTGCAGACACGTGTCAGGAGATAGATGATAAGGATCCTGCTATGACGTATTTGGCGATGATTGAATATCTATCTTATGATGGTAGTCAAAGTGACAGGTGAAGAGTTCCTAGAAAAAGAGATGGAGGATAGAAGGCAAGGAATACTTTGAGGAGAACCAGTGAAGGAACTCACAAGCGTCCAGCTAGACCCAAATGACCCAACGAGAACCACGAGAATTGGTACGACGCTTTCATCAGAGCTGTAGGAAGCGCTTATGGAGTTCCTAAAAGCTAATTCGAATGGTTTTGCTTGGTCCCACAAGGATATGCTTGGAATAGACTCAGAGGTGATTATGCACAAATTTAATGTTGATCCTAGCTTTGGGCCAATTAAGCAAAAGAGAACTTTCAATCCCGAGAGATATAAGGCAATCAAGATGAAAATGGAAGGGACAACCCAACTTCTGGTTTACTACATCAGCAAAGCTATGGTGCATACGGAGATGAAATACCCAAGCATCGAGAAGTTGACCCTGGCACTAGTCATGTCTTCGAGGAAGCTGAAACCTTACTTTTAAGCACACTCAATTACAATACCCACTAGTTACCTCTTGAGACAGGTGCTTCAGAAGCTGGAGTCGTCTGGAAGGCTAATTAAGTGGTCTATCAAGCTTGGACAATATGAGATATCGTATAGCCCTCGCACGGCAATAAAAGCTTAAGCAGTAGCTAATTTTATTGTTGAGTTCACTGTCTCAAAGGAAAGAGAGGTCGTCATCCCAGATATCAGTAGCGAAACAAGCAGTGCTCAACCGACATCATTATAGACTTTACAGGCGAATGAATCATCCAGCGAGCAAGGAAGCAGAGTAGGATTCATCTTGACTACGCCAGCACCCGATCATGTTAAATTGGAGTACGCGCTCAAACTCGAATTTAAAGCATTGAATAATGAAGCAGAGTATGAGACATTAATCCTAAGACTTAAGATGGCAAGGTCAATGGGGGGTCGGAGGTTGCACATTTATAGTGACTCTCAACTGGTGGTGAAACAGTTCAATTCAGAGTACCAAGCAAAAGGAGCAAGTACGATTAGCTATCTGAAGGTGGTCAGAGGACTTTTAACGGAATTCGAAGAGCACCACATCACTTAAATACCTAAGGCTGAAAACTCAAACGCCGATTCACTAGCTAAATTAGCGTCAGCTACTGAGTCGGAGCTCGTACGCACGATACCTATGGAGACCTTGAAACAGCCCAGCATTTTAGAAATGAAGCAAGAGGTAAGTCCAAAATTGAAGAAAAGCTAGGCTGGAAAGACCTCATCATCAAATTCTTGACAGACGACACCTTGCCTGAATACAAGTAAGAAGCCAGGAGATTAAAGTACAAAGCACCATAGTACTCCATGATTAATGGAGCTTTGTACAAGAGAGGCTTCTCACTGCCATATTTGAGATGCCTGGAAGAAGATGAAAAGGATTATGTCTTGAAAGAAGTCCATGAAGGAGTCTGTAGAAATCACGCAGGAGGTCGTTCGCTGGCACACAAAATAATCCATCAAGGTTACTCCTGGCCAACTATGCAGGGAGATGCGAAGATGCTTGTGAGAATATGCAACCCCTGCCAAAGGTTCGTAAACGTGCAAAGAAAACCACCAAAACAGCTCACCTCCATCGTGAGCCCATGGTCGTTTGCTCAGTGGGGAGTCGACCTCAATGGTCCACTTCCGACGGGATGGGACCAGGTGAAATATGCAATAGTAGCCATCGATTATTTCACCAAATGGGTAAATACTAAACCCTTGTCAACAATCACTAAAGCTAAAACTTCGAGTTTATTTGAAAATCAATTATATGTCGATTCAGAATACCTCACACTATTGTGACGGACAATGGGAGACAATTTGATAACAAAAATTATAGGAATATGTGCTCAAGTCTAGGAATAAAGGCTGCATTCTCTTCTCTTTTTCATCCACAAGCTAATGGTCAAGTTAAAGCTGCTAACAAAATCATCAAGCAAAATTTGAAGACCAGGTTAGACAAGTATAAGGAAACTTGGGTTGAGAAGCTTCTTGAAGTCCTATGGGCTTACCGGACCACTCCGAGAATTGGAATGGGGGATATCCTCTTTCTCTAGTTTTCGAGGCTGAAATCTTCATTCCAGTGGATATTGGGATGCCTAGCTTCCGAACTGAACATTTCCATGCAGAGAAAATGAAAAAAAAAATGCTACTCAGCCTAGATATGATAGAGGAGAAAAGGGATCTGACCCAAATGCATGCAACCGCCTATCAGCAGCAATCAGCTAAATATTATTTAAGGGTCAAACAAAAGACGTTCTGACCAAGTGACTTAGTTTTGAGGAAGGTCATTAAACACGAAAGAGCAAGATGTTGGAGTGATGGGGCCAACTTGGGCAGGCCCGTTCCAAGTGAAGAAAGTACTCTAACCCGGGACATACCAGTTGGAAGGAGCAAACAAAGAGATGCTCGCTCACCCTTGGAAAATTTACTTTCAGTAACGAATGTAAAACTTTTGATTTGTAAGCACTACAAACCAAAAGTTTGTAAAACTTTTACTTACAAACCAAAAGTTTTACATTAGTTACTGAAAGTAAATTTTCAAATGCTCTGCATTCCAAGGGTGAGCGAGCATCTCTCTGTCTGCTCCTTCCAATTGGTATGCCCCGGGTCAGAGTACTTTCTTCACTTGGATCGCGCCTTCCCAAGTTGGCCCCATCGCTCCAGCCTCTTGCTCTTTCGTGTTTAATGTTACCTTCCTCAAAACTAAGTCACCTGGTCGGAACGTCTTTTGTTTCACCCTTGAATAATATTTAGCTGATTGCTGCTGATAGACGGCTGCACGCATTTGGGTCAGATCCATTTTCTCCTCTATCATATCTAGGCTGAGTAGCATTTGTTTTTCATTTCCTCTGCATGGAAATGTTCGGTTCGAAAGCTAGGCATCCCAATTTCCACTGGAATGACGATTTTAGCCCCGAAAGCTAAAGACAAAATGATCTACCCATTCCAATTCTCGAAGTGGTCTGGTAAGCCCAAAGGACTTCAATGAGCTTTTCAACCCAAACCCCCTTATGCTTGTCTAGCCTAGTCTTCAAATTTTGCTAGATGATTTTGTTAGCAACTTCAACTTGACCATTAGCTTGTGGATGAAAAGGAGAAGAGAATGCAGCCTTTATTCCTAGACTTGAGCACATATTCCTATAATTTTTGTTATCAAATTGTCTCCCATTGTCAGTCACAATAGTGTGAGGTATTCCGAATTGACATATAATTGATTTTCATATAAAACTCGAAGTTTTAGCTTTAGTTCTACCCGTTTGGTGAAATAATCGATGGCTACTATTGCATATTTCATTTGGCCCCGTCCCATCGGAAGTGGACCATTGAGGTCGATTCCCCACTGAGCAAACGGCCATGGGCTCACGATGGAGGTGAGCTGTTCGGGTGGTTTTCTTTGCACGTTTGCGAACCTTTGGCAAGAGTTGCATCTTCTCACAAGCATTTATGCATCTCCCTGCATAGTTGGCCAGGAGTAACCTTGATGGATTATTTTGTGTGCCAGCGAACGACCTCCTGCGTGATTTCCACAGACTCCTTCATGGACTTCTTTCAAGACATAATCCTTTTCATCTTCTCCCAGGCATCTCAAATATGGCAGTGAGAAGCCTCTCTTGTTCAAAGCCCCATTAATCATGGAGTACTATGGTGCCTTGTACTTCAACCTCCTGGCTTCTAGCTTGTCTTCAGGCAAAGTGCTGTCTGTCAAGAATTTAATGATGGGATTTTTCCAGCCTGGCTTTTCTTCAATTTTGGACTTACCTCTTGCTTCTTTTATAAATTGCTGGGCTATTTCAAGGTCTCCACAGATATCATGCGTACGAGCTCCGACTTTGTAGCTGACGCTAATTTAGCAAGTGAATCGGCGTTTGAATTTTCAGCCCTAGGTATTTGAGTGATGTGGTGCTCTTTGAATTCCTTTAACAGTCCTCTGGCCATCTCCAAATAGCTAATCATAACTGCTCATTTTGCTTGGTACTCTGAATTAATCTGTTTTACCAACAGTTGAGAGTCACTATAGGTGTGCAACCTTCGAGCCCCCATTGACCTTGTCATCTTAAGTCCCGCAATTAATGCCTCATACTCTGCTTCATTATTCGATGCTTTAAATTCGAGTCTGAGCGTGTACTCCAATTTAACATGATCGAGTGCTGGCGTAGTCAAGATGAATCATACTCTGCTTCCTTGCTCACTAGATGATCCATCCGCATGCAAAGTCCATAATGATGTCGATTGAGCACTGCTTGTTTCGCTAATAATATCTGGAATGACGACCTCTCTTTCCTCCGAGACAGTGAACTCAACAATAAAATCAGCTACTGACTGAGCTTTTATTGGCGTGGGGGCTATACGATATCTTATATTGTCCCAGCTCAATAGACCACTTAATTAGCCTTCCAGACGACTCCAGCTTCTAAAGCACCTGTCTCAAGGGGTAACTGGTAGGTACTGTAATTTAGTGTGCTTGAAAGTAAGGTTTCAGCGTCCTCAAAGACATGACTAGTGCCAGGGCCAACTTCTCAATGCTAGGGTATCTTGTCTCAGTGTACACCATAGCTTTGCAGACGTAGTAAACCAGAAGTTGGGTTGTCCCTTCCTCCCGTATAAAGGCAGCAATCACCGCTGTTTCTAATACTGTTAGGTATAGAATCAATATCTCTCCTTAGACAAGCTTAGACAGAATATGTGATGTGCTTAGGTACCTCTTGAGCTGGGTGAAGGCCTCTTTGCACTCCTCAGTCTAGATGAAATCCTTAGCGCCTCTAAAAATTTTGAAAAACGCCAAGCACTTATTGGTAGCTTTTGAAACGATCTGGTTAAGCACTGCTACCTTTCCTGTAAGCCTCTAGACGTTATTCACCTTCAGAAGGGAGGTCATCTCCATGATTGGTGTAATCCCACGTTGATTCACCATGAAACCTAAAAACTTTCCTGAAGATACTCCAAAAGCAGACTTCGCAGGGTTAAGAATCATTTTTTGTCTTCTCAAGATATCGAACATCTCGTCTAGATGGTTCAGGTGCTTGGTTGCCTTTACGCTCTTCACCAACATATCATCCACATACACCTTCATCGTCTTCCCAATTTATTCGGCGAACATCTTGTTTACCAACATCTAGTAAGCAACCCCCGCATTTTTTAGCCTAAAAGGCATCACTTTGTAACAATATAATACGAGGTTGGTGATAAAGGCAATCTTCTCCTGATCATCGGGATTCATTCCAATCTGATTGTATACAGAGAATGCAACACAGAAAATGTACAGCTCACTCCCCGCCTTTGAGTCCACCAGCTGGTCAATTTTTGGCAACGAGAAGCTATCTTTGGTCCATGCTTTGTTAAGGTTTGTAAAGTCCATGCATACCCACCACTCTCCATTACTTTTCTTGACAAGCACTACCTTCGCCAACCAAGTGGGGTACACCACCTCCTTGACGAGTCCCGCCTTTAAGAGTTTCTCCGCCTCCATCTTGATTGCCTCATCTCTCTCAGGATTGAAAGTTCTCTTCTGCTTAATTGGCCTGAAGCTAGGATCAACATTCAATTTGTGCATCATCACCTCCGGGTACACCATCTCCTTAACAAGTCCCGACTTTAAGAGTTTCTCCACCTCCATCTTGATTGCCTCATATCTCTCGGGATTGAAAGTTCTCTAACACTATGATCAACATTTAATTTGTGCATCATCACCTCCGGATCTATTTCAGACATATCCTTGTGGGACCAAGCAAAAAAATATGAATTAGCTTTTAGGAACTCCACAAGCGCTTCCTTCAGCTCTGATGAAAGGGTCATACCAATTCTCGTGGTTCTGGGTCATTTGGGTCTAGCTGGACGCTTATGAGTTCCTCCACTGGTTCTCCTCGAAGCATTCCTTGCCTTTTGTCCTCCATCTCTTTTCCTAGAAACTCCACACCCGTCAATTTGACTTCCATCATAGGATAGATCTTCAATCATCACCTCTGTCCAGCTTCAGAAGTTGACAAAGTGTTCTCTTCATTTGTTTTAGGTGGTGCTGGTGAAGCAATTTTTTCGAGATGTGGCTCAGAGCATTTCTACTCGGAGGATAATTTTTGCCTTCGTGGTTTCCTTCAAAATGTCGGGCTCCATGCTAGCTCAGAGCATTTCTACTCGAAGGACATTGATTGAATTAGGTGATTTAGCTTTTCATGTCACGGCTCGGGGCATTTCTACCCGAAGTTCAAGAAAATAGGCAATGTCCTTGAATATGCGTCCTTGTCAAGAAAAGCCGTGGCGTAACATTGTCTGGATTCAAATTGATCTCCTCATACTGTAATGATGCCTCCTCTTTTGGTCGAGAACTTGATCATCAGATGGTAGGTTGATGTAGATGCTCTTAGGGCGTTAAGCGTTGGTCTCCTAAAATGGCATTGTAGGCAGACAATGACTTTATCACAAGGAAATTCACAATGATTGTGGACCTATTAAGAACTTCTCCAACTGTAAGGGGGAGCTCGACGGACCCATCAGGGAACACAGTTTCTCTAGCAAACCCCATGAATGGCATCGTTACCAGTTTAAGGATCTCTATTCTAAAACCCATCACGTCGAAAGCAGACGCATACAAAATGTCTATTGAGCTCCCATTGTCAATCAACATTCGGTATATCATATGGTTGGCAACCTGAGCTGTTATGACAATGGCATTATCGTGTGGGTGTTGGACTCTCACCGCCTTTTCATATGTGAACGTTATAGAAAAGTTATCCATCCAAGTCACCTTCATTGGTCTAAAGGTGCAATTCACCTCAGACTAGCTATTGAATCATTTTGCATCCTTTGCATATGCCTTTCTTGAATGATTTGACTCACCTCCAACTCCAGGTCCTCCCATAATCATTCTCACATTTCCAAGTATGTTCCCCGGCTGGAGTGATGCCAAGAGTCTCTCCTCTCCCCGTATCCTCTCTCCTTAAGAGAGCTGGAGCACAAGGTTCTGCAACTTTTGTCAAAAATTCCTTCAGTTGCCCTTTCTGAATTAAAGTTTCGATCTCGTCCTTCAACTCCAAGCACTCCTTTGTGGTGTGTCCATAGTTTTTATTATATCTACAAAATTTCCTCTTGTTTTCTAATTTAAAGGGTATTCGCATTGAGAATGGTTTTTTCAGTAGGTTGTTCCTTTCGATCTACATCAGCACTTCTGAACAGGTTGTGTTAAAGGTGGTGAATCTTTCGAACTTGCTCTTGGTAGGTCGAGGCCCCTAGTTCATTTCTTCATAGCTTACCTTATTACCCTGGGGAACGTTCTTCTGATTCTTTCTAAAATCAGGCATCCCACCACTTCCTCCTCAGTTCAAGTTCCTTTTGGACTGAATGATTTCATCTGCGGATATATGTTTTTGGGCCTCTACTAGCATCTCTGAGATTATCCGAGGTGGGTTTTTGGCTATTTTCCTTATGAAATCCTCATCGTGCACTCCATCCTGCATAGCTTGCATGGCGCGGTCATCGGTGCAACATTCTATCTATAACATCATATCCGTAAACCTCTGAATGTAAGCCTTCAAAGATTCGCTTTCTCCTTGCACTACAAATGACAAAAAGGAAGGCAGCTTCTTAACTGGCCTGGCCCTTATAAATTGTGCCATGAAAGTGCTCTCCAACTGGCTAAAGGAATTGATCGAGCCAGGGCGTATGCTAGTTAACTAGGTCTGAGCCACTCCTATGAGAGTTGAAGGAAAAGCTCTGCACATGATAGCATTTCCGGTAACTTCGAATTCCATCCAAACTTTGAAAGCCTCCAAATGCTCCGCTGGATCAGTCCTCCCTTTGTACCTTCCCACGTTTGGTACTTTAAAGTCCTTCATGAGGACAGCTCGACGTATCTCTACTCCAAAGGGTGAAGTTGTTTGTCTTGGTCCAGGGGCATAAGCATAAGATTCAGGTTGTGGAGCTTGATGTTCTCATGGCACTTTAATGCAAGCTACAAAGCCTTAGGTCCACCTCATCCACCTATCTTCTTTTATCGGCTTCAAACTTTTGTCTCTCCTCAGCTTCCAACTTTCTCTTCTTAGTTTCAAATTTCTGCCTCTCTTCGGCTTCGATCCTCTGTCTCTTCTCAGCTCTGATCCTATGTCTCTCCTCTGCTCCAATCATATGTCTCTCTTCAGCTCTGATTCTTCGTCTCTCCTCAGATCGAATGTGTGCTCTTTCTTCTTCCAAGTCAACCAGCTTCCTACGTTCAACTTAGGACCCTACACTCTCCAACTCCTCACGTACTCGCCTCTGGGCATTGAGAGAAGCGCTAAGATTGCTGAGGTCCAGGCCATCGTTTGGTGTGGAGAAAGCATCACTCACCGACCTCATCTGAGAACTGCAGCGCTCATCTCCCGACTGTCGGCGTGCTAGGGACGGGTAGTTTTTGTTTCTCTTGGTTTCTCCTAGAGATGGCCTAAGGTACTCCTTTGATGGCCCAGATCTTCCTTGGTTGTGTTGGTGTCAGTTCCTGATCTGAATTTCCAGCTCCTATAGTATTCCCCCATCTCCACGAGTTCAAGAGTAAACACAGGCTCGTGGAAAATCTACGGGAGCTGGACTCTTCATGGTTTGCAAATTTGGCTCACAGTGGGTTTGTTGATTATGCTTAAGCAAATTGAGGATCTGGTCCATCTAGTTCTCCATGTCAGATATTTGGGCTCGCTCCGAGCGTGGGGCCACCCGTCTTTCACTCCGTCTCCAAGCCGAAGGTGGCTGCTGTGAAGGTAATACTGTCGATTCAGCTGCTGGGGTTGAGGTTCCTTGATTCGGAACAGAGCTGGTCCTCATAGGTCACTTGCCCCCAGCTCCTCTGTTGGACAGTTCAACTCCGTTCAGTGTGTCTTGCTGCTCCAGATGAGTATCTAGCATTTTTTTTTTAGATTCTGCTTCAGCTAAATTTGGCTATAGGAAGGCTGGTCAGGTCCAGGTCTGTCCAGAGCTTGACTGAAGTGATCTTGGTTCTTACTGTTAGACCAAGTGCTGAGGTGAAATTATTTTTTTCTTTCATTTTTTGTTTTCTTTTCTTTTCTTTTCTTTTCTTTTCTTTTCTTTTCTTTTCTTTTTTTTCTTTTCTTTTTTTTTTTTTTTTCTTTTCAACCAAACATCATTGTGAATGTCCAGAAATGAAAACTAAAATATTCAGCCAAAATATTCAGTAACCAACAGAAACGAAAGCCGAAAACCACAATAGTGCGAGCAACAATAACCAACAATATTCAAAACAGGAAACTAAAAACAAAACCAGCATTGAGAGATGTTCGTAGGGGATATCAATGGGACACAAATCAATCTTGTTCCTATTGCTATCCAGGTCCAATTGGACAACCCGTACCTACTGTTGAAGGTCAAAATCCATCTACTTTTATGCATTTTGTGCAACTCTATAAGGATCAATTGTTAAATTGAGGTTATTTGCGACCCCTTAATGTAAATTTTGAATTGAAAGTACGATGATATTTATAGATGTTCTGGGACAAATTTCCGTTAATTGTTTAAACACGTATTGCATTAGGCAAGCCTTCGTAAATGCTAAACAACTAATTAATCTAATAGTTTGGCAGCCTGATTTCTCACCTAATGTTTGGGAAGCATATGCAAGTGAAGTTGTCATGTAAAACATGCATTGTATCATTGACACAAACACCTTCACTCCCTAATCTAGGATCTCAAACTGCCTCCCAAACATTAAATGAAAGCTAAGTCGCCAAACTATTAGATTAATTATTTCTTCAGCATTTACGATGGTTCGCCTACTACAATTAGAGCTCAAACAAATATCGAAAAGCTGTCCGAAAATATCTATATATATTTCTTGCACATCCAATCAACATTTTCAATAAAGGATCACAAATAAAACACAGTATTTGACAACTGATCCTATAAAGTTGAACAAGTTGCACAAAAGTGGATTTTGACATTCAACAACAAGGTTGTCTAAATTAGACCTCAAGAGCAACAAGAAGATGATGGATTTCTGTCGTATCAACCTCACCTACTGGAACATCTTTCAGTGCTGCACATTGGATAGCCCTCTAGTAAAACTTGTCGTATAAGTCTCACAACTTCCTCAGAAGAATCCTGTTGAGGAAGTCCCTCAAATAATCCATTATGCTTTAGAAGCATCAAAGAGAGGTTTTTCAACTGCAACAATTCTGCATTGTTGTCACTATCAGTCATCTTAAAGAAAAAAATAAAAGATTTTAGAACTATTTTATTATAAATTAAATTTTGACAAAGCCACACAATACGCTACTAGCTAAAGTTATTAGACAGACTAGTAGTTGTTTTTCATATTATACTTGGCAGGCTAAATTAAATAGTTGAAGCCTAAAACTGTACACAAAAAATTTATTCCCTAATCTAGAAAAAAATTCAATAGCCAAAATAAAAAAGTAATATGAAAACAAAAACAAATATTAAAATCATTTTTTCGAAAAAGAAAGTTTTAAAGAATTGACGAGGGGGAAACAAAATGAAAAAGAAGATAAACATATATAGACTATTTCCTTGAAAACATATCTGGTTTATTATATAGAATATTTTCTTGTGGGTTTTGAGTTTTCTTGTTATGCAATAAAGACCAAGTAATAAAGACTGTCAAAACGAAAAGGAAAATGAATCCCGCAATGTGCGAGTAAGTTTGTCCAATATCTCCGACTTCATGACAACAAAACAAACAAAAACAAAAACACCAAGAAAAAGAAATATACATTTTAAAATGTAAAAATACATCAATATAAATAGCATATAAAAGGCAAATCAAAATAAAACCAGTAAGAAAAAATCAAAAGTAAAAGAACATACAAAGCTCTTGCACAAATGGCTAGACTCCAAAGGTTCTCAAGCAAACAAAGATGATGATTTATGGATTACTTAAGGAGAAAAAAGCAAGAGTAAGAAACAC
Source organism: Ochetophila trinervis (assembly GCA_003254975.1). Taxonomy (NCBI): domain Eukaryota; kingdom Viridiplantae; phylum Streptophyta; class Magnoliopsida; order Rosales; family Rhamnaceae; genus Ochetophila; species Ochetophila trinervis. The sequence goes on along the minus strand of QANX01002117.1, from coordinate 11,532 downwards.
GTTAATCAATTATAGTGATACAACTTGCAAATTGCAATATCAAGAAAACTACAAAATACAGAAATTTAAGAGCTTCTTTCTATGTATGCAATGAATTTTCTGCAATGCTTGAAGAAAAAATTAAGCATAATAAAGCAACCAAGGGAATAAGATATATGCAAGAGCAAGATTATGACCATAACAAGATCAGAATTAATGATTACAAATATCCAACAGTACCAGAAAGAACATACCTGTATGTGAAAGATTCAGGATTCAGACCAGGCAATTTGAATTTCTGGGTTATACAAGAGGAGAATAAAAAAAACCAGATAAGCACACCATTCGTGAGAGCAATATAACAACTTACAAAGTGAATAATAAAAATACACAACAATAAAAGCATAGATATGCCAAAATTCAAATAAAAAACAATTTATGGGTTAAAAGTCAAAACGAAGCTGCTCACCGTGAAACTATCTAGAGAGATGGCTTGAATTTTCAGGCCTTACATTTGAGACATGTTCACTAAGATCCATAAGTCAAACCATTTCATCAGCATCCACCGAATTTAAAGGTCGTCGGGCCTTAATTACAGCAAAACAAAGACACAAAAATTAAAAACAATTAATAAATTTAAATATATAGCAAACAAAATATAAAGAGACAATAAAAAAGAATATTATAAAACCTACCAATACCACGCTAACTCCAAGAAAAACCCCTGTCACAATGTGATTTTCGACTAAAGCAAATTTAGCCCACTGCCCAGTTTTAAATCGCAATCTTTCAATCCACTCTAAATCCCTATTGTAGAGAAACGAAATAAAAGAATAGAGAACTACAAAATTCAACAAAACAAAAAGGAATCATTAAAAAAATATATCTGCAGAAAAAAGACAACAAAAAAAACAACAACTATGTTCACGAAAAATCCCAATTGGCTAAAAATCGGATTCAGAAGAAAAATAAAATGAAGAAATCAAAAATAAATAAATAAAAATAAAAACCTTGATAGAACAGTGACTCATGTGAATCGAAGAGTTGATGTCGGCGAAGAGACTTGAGTGAGAGAATAATGTACCGTTTGGTACACCGGATAAGGATGGAGATTGGATTTCAAAATCCGGTTCTTTCCCTTATAGGGTCCGTTTGGTACGCAGGATCGGATATAGCTGGCAGGATTGGATCGGACTGGATAATGCTGGACTGGATTTCTCAAATCCTGTCCTATGTTTAGTGTAGGACCAGACTAGATCGGATATGATATACTGTGTTTGGTGCAGTCTCGGACTGGACTGGATAAAAATTTAATTTTTTCAATATATTTTGTATTTGTNTACTTTCCAATTCATTGTTGCCACGTAGCTCAAATTTAAGTTTCCCATAGACTTTTACAAACAACATATTTTGTTTTTAATTCATAAAAAAATAAACATATATTTGTCGTATTATAAATTTTTTCAAATACAAATTGTCACTAACAATTTACTATCCATAACAAAAATGTTACTAATAGCTATTATTAGTGATGTTTTTTAATTTAATATTTGTTTTTTAATATCAGGTACATATAATAAATGTTTCCATTTGACTTAAATCGTCCAAACAACATATATCCTTCAATATTAAAGTCAACAAAATAGGGGGGAAAAAAAAAAAAAAAGCAAGACCGAATAAGCATTGTTGCTAATAGCTATTCTCTTGAGATTTCACATAAGAAAAAGTCCCACATAACCAAACAACAACAAAAGAAAGAGTAGCAAACAGGGTAATTATTTCAGAAAACAGAGAGAAAACAGAGTTTGACGAAACCTGGCCTTTTTTTTGTATCCAATTCTTAATAATTACATATTTACAAAAACCCCCACCACCACCACCACCCCCTCGAAAAGCCTAAAAGTGAAAAATTCTTCAAACTAAAAAATCTGAAGGGTGTGCCTGGTTCCATGAACGGTGTTTGCAGCTGCCTTGACTAAAGGTTTTGAAGAGCTCTCACTCAGCACATTATGCTCTCCCAGCTGATCTTGTAAATCTTCACTGATCAACCTTGATATCTTCTCAATGATTTCTTCTGCACTTGGTCTCAAAGAATGTTCTTCTTCAATGCAAGCTCTAGCAAGATTAGCCATTGAAAGAGCAGCATCAAAACTGTAACTCTCTCCCAATGCTCTGTCCATCCAATCCCTGAGTTCTTGATCACCATTTTCTGACTCCAAAATGGGCTTGATTTTCTCTGCCAACCAAATGCTTCCTCCTCCTTTCTCATTGGGTCTGGAAATTGGTGTTTGTCCTGATAATACCTCAAGCAAAACCACTCCATAAGCAAATATGTCAAGGCTTGGTGAAATTACTCCTTGGTGAATATATTCAGGAGCCAAATAGCCTAGACTCCAAAAAGCTGGGTTGGTGGAATAGAAATTTGGGTCCTCAGCAGTATCATTCTCTGCACACCTTGCCATGCCAAAATTCCCAAGCTTTGCATTGAATTCTTCATCTAAGAAGATGTTCCTAGTCTTCACGTTTCGATGAACATAAATGGGATCCATTACCTGGTGCATATACTGCAAAGCCATGGCAACATCAAGGCATATCTTCAGCCTTTGGCTCCATGTCAAGATGCAATAGCATGAGGCAATGAATTGGTTTTTGATTGCCAATCCTCCATGGAGCCAATCCTTCAGCGAACCATTCCTGGCATACTCGTAAACCAGGAACAAATCAGGACCCTCGTTTAAACATGTTCCTAGCAATCTGAGTATGTTGGGATGGTGGTGATTTGAATCCTTGAAGAACCCAAAATCCATCTTTGATATGGTTTCTGGTTTCATGAGCTTTACCACCATGTTCTTCCCATTGAGACGGCCATGGTAGACAGAACCTTCAATGTGGTTGCTGGAATTGAAGTTCTCTGTTGCTCTTCTGATCTCTTCAACGGTGTAAGTCTCAACCGGGACCTTATGATGTGCATTGATGTTGTTGCTGCTGATTTGGTTGTCTAGAGCCTCCTGATGAGACCCATCAAATGAGACTTTCTTGTCACTTGCAGTTCTTACACTCTGACTGAGCTGTTGAAGCTCAAGATCTCGTTCTCGTGCTTTGCTTGTCGAAGGACTAGTCTGTTTCTTCTTCTTCAATTGGATCACCAAGAAAGCTGCTGCTACTGCAATGCTAACACCGACTAAGATTCCACTGAGAGCAATATACAATCCAATATTCCACATGTTGGATTTTTTCTTGTGTGGACCAATTACTGGGATACTTGTTCCTGGGAAGCGCAGATTTGGTTCATGGGGTTTTGCTAAGGATCCAATTATAGGCTCCCCAGTGTGTGGAATCAAAAGAGATGTAAATGGAACTAAGCTTTCAGGGACAAAGGGTGCTAATGATCTGTTATTTGAAGAGATAATAGCTTCTCTTGTGGTGTTGAAATTGACAGCTAAGTTGCAAATTGTATCACCTTGATTGACTGGATAAGTCAGCAGGAGTTTTGATGGTGAAGCAGCTTCAGATGAAGGACAAGCACATCTCAATGGGATTAAGAGCCTGACTTTATCGCCAAGATTCCAAGGTGAGATTCCTGGGTTCTTTTCTCGGATTGCTTTGCAGGTTGTCAATCCCTCCAAAGATTCAGCAATGCCATAAAAGCTCTCCCCTTTGGCTGTGGTTTTGGTCAATTCAGCTTGAAATAGCCCTCCTTTGCATTTGCAATCAATGGGTATCAGCAAAGGCTGGTCTTTTGGAAGAAACTCAGTCTCTGCAGAAAACCCATTTGCTTCTGAAATGACAAACCGGTTTATTCCCAAGTAAAAGCTGAGATTAAAAAGAGAAGAGAAGTATGAGTTTGTTCTGAGAATTGCAAAAGTCCCACACTTTTGCACTGAATCTCTGTTGCAGTGGTAGCCAGAAGCATCTGGAGAAGAGTTCTCACAACTTAAAAGGGTCTGACTAAATGTGGGGACAAATAGCCAAATGAATAGGACCAAAGCTTTCAAGTAGTGGAGCTTACTGATCTGAGCAGCCATGCCTATGACCACTTTACTCACTCTCTCCAAACATAGAAAACCAACCAAAATCCCTATTAAAAATGAGGAGATTTCTAGCTTTGAGAAGATGGCTATTTTGGATCCATACGAATATGGAGTTTAAAAAAAATAAACAAAGATTATTTATCAAAGCTGTTTCATAGACAGGATTCTTGGGGATGGCAATGAAAATTCTATATTTTTACCAATCTCATCACTCCAGCTGTTTGGGTAAATCAATTACTTATCTTGGGTCTTGTTTTAAAATGGCTAGGAGAAGTTGGCTATCTAACCCAATGTTTCTAATCTCATAGCTACTCTATTCCCCATTCTTCTAACTGATTCAGAGGTTTCTTGGGCTTTCAAACTACCTTATTTCTAAATATATACATATACATGTGTGAATATTATTTATGTGTGTACAGTATAAACATGCTACCATGTACACTATTGCTTTTATAATCATTGAATGATACTTTATACGTATGCATAGCATGGTTGTTTCAGTCACATATATATACACGCAAGCATGTATAAGTGGATGATGCAGAAATTGACTATATGCAATGGATTTCTTAGAATATATGCAGTATAAATTCTTTGATTGGATACCCAAGAGAAAGTGGTAGCTTAGTCAGACCATATTTAAGTGTCTCCCAATGCCTAAAAAATATGAGGGCATATGAAAATCCACATCAATCCAGGACATGGGTTACTTTAAAAAATTAATCTTTCTCAAGTTTAATTGTTGAATATATTCTGTTTTATTCCTTTCATGTGGGCTTTTGCATTTAGAAAGGAGGGTTTGGTCAGGGTGCACTAATGGCATACATACTAAATCGCAGATTTTCCTGATTTTTTTCCAACTGAGATCTTTGGATTAATTAAGAGGTACTCATCAAGATTAATCCTTGTAAAATCATGACAAAAGGAACCAAATCAACCACATTCAAAATGTGGAGCTATTACAGATGGAGATAAAAACTAAAGGCTGTGAATGGTGTTTAAACTTAATAGGCTGGGGGGCTATTAATCAAAAGATGAATATAGCTACATGAAATCCTTATGAGTACTACTTTTTTCCACAATGAAATAATAATTGCCAGCGTGACTTTGTGACAAGGGTAGGGATAAAAATGATGTAGGATTTGGAAAGGTATTGGAAAATGCAGGGAAAAGAAGAAGAATTAAGAATATCTTTGAATACTGTGGATGAGACATATTCATGCTAGGTAAAGCTGAGGCATGAAAGTGAAGCTTAGGATTGATAGGTCAAATTGGGCATGAATCCTAAGTTGACAAGTTACCAATATCTCAAAAAGAAACCAGCTACATAGAGACAATAGTCCTCAACACCCTGCATAGCATACAACCTTCTCTGCTCACATAAAACGGAAATGCAGATGAATCTATAAAAGAAATATAATTAATTCACTAAAGTTATAAATATATATATATATATATATATATATATTATAAGCGGCGAAAAGAGTAAGGAAAAGCCCGCGATTAGCTCACTCAATTAGAAAATTCTTAGAGATGTGTGCTAAAGAGATCTGTGTTAAAAAGCTCTTTTGTTTAGAAAATCAAAGTATAAAGTAGTTATTGGACTTGTAAAGCTAGCCAGAGCAAAATTTCCCATAGCCTGGTAATAATTTTAGGAGGCAATAATTCTTCCTTCCCATAAAAATAATGGAAGGATTCACTAGAAATTCACAATATTTGATGGCATTCAAGCAAAATCACTATAACCAATATCTCCAAATTAAGAAAACAAAATTGGTATAAAAGTTTTTGATTACTGTTCCTTAATCGGCATTTATATGCATGAAAAGTATGGATGTGTGTCTTTCACGTTTAAGAGCAGAGAGAGAGAGAGCTTATAGATAGTGAAGTAGAAAAAACGCATGTACTTTGTCTTGAAGCCAAAAAGATGCCAAGTACCAATGAACCGAAAGTAGTGGGGAAATAAATTTAAATGTGAAAGAATATATATGCACGTGACAGCACATGCCGACCACTTTGTGATCTTAGTTTTAATAGAGATTTATTTGCAAAGCACAAATTTGGGATTTTGGAACCTGCTTTAAAATATTATTAAGCACCATCACCAATATATCATCTCAGGAACAGAAAAAGCTTAACTCAATAGGAGGAGTTAATCCAAGCTTTTCAATTTTCATCCTCAATTTTTCAACCGTGATCATTGATGTTCACCTATAGGATTCACCACCATTGGATTAATAAGGTTCCACAATCAAAGGTCCTTAACTTAATAAACAAGTAATTTAAACTTTTTATATAATGTCTATAATAGCCAATATAAGATTTTGTTGGTACACTTTAACATTTTCTTTTGACCTCCATCTCCAAACAACCCTACAAGCTACTCAAAACACTAAATCTTATTTCACTGATCTCAGCTTAGCTCTGAGATTGCTGCTTCCTACGAAGATAATTTTGTCTACTGCTATGGTTTATTTACTGTCTCGCTCCCATTTTTTCTATTGTTACTTTTTTTCTCATCACATGGTTTCTGATTTATTTTAGTATTCTAGAAAAACGAAATATCTCCGAGATTAGTTAGTTACTGATGTTCAGAAGAATATTATATAAGTAATCTAGAATAAGACACCCAAACAGCTGTTTTGGCTTATACTCTTTAGTAATTGATGAGTATTAAATCTTAAAAAAAACAAAAACAAAAACAAAAAGAATAAAGGCAAAAAGAAAAAGAGAAACCCTGATCATGATATATTGATTTGTGAATTATAAACTGGTATACTAGTTTGGAAACAATGGCTACCCAGATTGAAAAGTAATATAGAAAAAATTAATTACATTGGGAATCAGAAATGGTTAGATCTCATATTATATTTTAATAGTGCAAGTGCCTCGAAAATAAACTTGTTTTGTGTCCAACAAATCCTGATCACGTGCATCTCATATATCACTATATAAATATATAGATGAATCTAATTGGATCACTTTGTTAACTTATCAGTCGTGTTTCATGAGAGGAGATATAATAGTTCTTTAATATAAAAAAACAAAAACAAAAATAAATATCTGCTGTCCACGGAAACAGATTCAATATTACTAGCCTAAGTAATATAATAATGACATACAAGGAAAATTAACGCCAAAGGAGTCTGCTGTGGAAGAACCAGAGGCAACCAGGTTGCTGTCAAACAGTACTATCCATGCAAGATGTTGGACACCATCTGCCTAACGACTTTGTCTTTTGGAAGTCTTTGTCACTGCAGATTAATTCGTTTGGTCAATGACACACACACACACATATATGTAACAACAACCAAGCTCTTATCTGATCGGTATAGTTTTACCATTAAAACTTTCTTTTTAAACTTGAATTCATTTATGGTCATCTAGATGGCTATAAGATTCATTTTTCCCAAATAAAATTTTAGTATGTTGCTAGACTCATCTTTGATCAATGATTAAATTTTAAATTTTAACCTTCAATGTGATCAAAGTGTTAATAACGAAAGATTTGATGTTCAAACTATGATGTGAGCCTAACTCTGCATAACAATATTGTTAAATTTTGGTTTACTTACAAAAATCAATCATATTACTTCAATATTATCTGTAAATTACTTTCTGTTTGGTTCTTCTTTTTTGGTAGAACTACATGAAATGTAGACAATTTTAATTTACTTAAATTAGCCATTCCATTTTAACGAAGTTGATAAAAAAGAGAGAAAATATGGACAAATATCTTTTCCTACAACCAAAGCAAAGGAAGTATTTGACCATATTTATATTATAAATCATATAAATGTGAGTTTGAGATAGGGATGATTTGGATTTTCAATCTGAAGGCTAGTGCCTAAAAGAACAGATTATAGCACTACAAAGCTGGCCCCACATATGTTTTAAGGAATATTATGAGGAAAGCAGGGCCTTTTTGTGGATGAAATTTGCCAATCCCAATTGAGATATGCTTGAGATACTGACTTGAAATATCTGATTTCATACTTGGATTGCCAAATTGAAATAGATATTATTCTCTCTTTTCCCCATAAATCTATCAACATTTCAACCAGATATTTTATAGGCATCCAAGCAAATAAGAATCTATCTTGTTTCCTACCTTTTCAATCTAAGATAGATATAACAAAACTGGCAAGATCCAGCTGAGGTAGGTTTAGCAATTTTTGGCGCAAAGATAATGAATAACAAGTTTATAATATGCAAGTACATAGAGATGGATACAGCTGCCTTGGCAGAGTAGATAGTTTTGTCATCAAGACAGATCCTAAACTAAATCCAAATTCATTATACTATCATATCCAGGTCCTATAAAGATTGCTGTCATTATTCAGAAAATTCATAGACAGCCACTAGGAAAATAAATAAATAAAATAAGCTTCAAGTAAGAATAAACAATTTAGTGGGAAATATCTTCAAGAGATCAGCATGTATTAATTCAAACAATGGCTAAATATCCTTGGATGGGCCTCTTATTAAACTCTGAGAAAGATAAAACTGAAAAATTTGTGTCATTTTATCAAAATTTTACCACAGCAATAGGGACAATAGCATAGAATACACGGTTTAAAAGCGAACCCGGTATCAACTGTTTCTTTGGGCTCCTTCAACACTGTTTCGCAAAAGGGATATCACTTGGGCTGGCTCAGCTGCTCCAAACACTGAACTTCCTGCAACAATGCAGTTTGCTCCTGCTGAAGCTGCCATTTCAATGGTTGAAGGCCCTAAACCACCATCTACCTGCAAAATGCAGTTTTACTTGTTTCAATGGAACCGATTCATTGAATTCCCTTTCAAACAAACTGTAAATCTTACAAAAAAACACAGAAATACAGATGGATATGTCTAGATATTTATATGCACACATGGACAGGCACATTTGTTTCTCCACAAGGGGAGATAATTGGAGGTGAAATTATAGGCTAAAACAATATAGGAAACTTTTAAAATATCATAATAGGAATTCACAGTTAAAAATAAGCAAAAGGTAATTAGTAGATTGTAAATGCCATTAAACAAGAGGGGAACTAAATATTTAATGGGTCTAATTTTAGTGAATGAAAAGATGAAACTCCTCCAAGACACTCTAAAAAAGTTTCCTACAAAAAATGATGCGATTTGTTTTACCATATCATCCTCAAAATACATAAAATGATTAGTAACTCAACAAACATCTATAAAAATTTCAGGAGTTAATTACCCCTGAAATCTAACTAGAATAGGGTTCTCAGTGGAAATAATTAGGATAGAAGAATACATGCATATATGCATGAGACCAAATAAAAAGCATTGTGAATGGCTCAGAAAACACATAGATGACTGAGATGGATGGACTTACCTCTATATCAAGTGCAGGGAACTTCTTTCTCAGTGTCCGCACCTAGATAAAGAGATAAAGAAAACCGATAAAAAATTTTAGAACTATAACAACCAAAAAGATGCTAACCAAAGGAAGATGATAATGAAATATTAAAGAAAAAGAAATTGAAATAGAATAAAGGTATGGAACCTTATCCATTGTATCCGGCATGAACTTTTGTCCACCAAATCCAGGTTCCACGGTCATAACAAGGACCATTTCCACAGGATTTTCACTTTCAACCTGTGGATTAAGAAATAATGAAAGGAATTAGAGGATTCTCTAAGGCAGGATTTTTACTGATAGAATAGTGCATACAGTAATAAATATATTCTGATCTTTCCCTCAACAGCTTAGAAATGGACATGCCTCCATTCCAATCATTGCATTTCCAGGTAAGCAGAACAGGGGGGAGAAAAAATTAAAAATAAAAGAAGGCACACCAGAGGAAAAACTTCTTCAATGGGTGTCCCAGGCTTTAATGCCACGCCAGGCTTCATGCCCTTCAACTTAATTCTTTGGACAAGTTCTTGCCAATTTTCTACCCAAAATAAAATGGAAGAGGTAAATTATCAAATAGTTCCTTCTGTAATAAAGAAATAAATGCACAAACAAAAGGAAATAAAGCAAAAGAATATCTCAAACAGCATAAGCTACCCTTGGATACTTCAACATGGAAAGTAAAACCTGAAGCACCAGCTTTCTCTAAAGGCTCAACATAATCAAGCGGATTCGTGACCATTAGGTGGCAATCCAAATATGCCCTGTAGGTGAATAAGGATGCTGTCATATCTAGTCGGAATAAATAAGCATGCAAAGAGCATAATCTCAAAGTCAAGGAACGAAAAGAGACATTACGTTGTGTGCTTTCGCAAACTCTCAATTACCGGTGCACCAATTGTTAGATTTGGGACAAAATGCCTATTAGGAAATAATAATGAACATGAGAACATACATAGTTCATAACTTCAAGAAGCAGAATAGATAATGCAAAAGCATGGCAGTGATTAAGCAAGCACAAATCCAATCTTTCATCAAAATAACATGGCAACTTAATGGCCTTATTACGAACCACAGTTAAATCCAATAAAAATATTCTTATGGGATCATATTCATCTTCTAATTAGAAAAGATTCAATTGAGTCCTTTATAAGTTATAAATTGCAATTACAAACTGATCTCAGCAGAAGAACATCAGAGAACCAAAAAATAAATTTGACCGAGCAACATCACGTGTAGTTACTAGTATGGAATAATACACAATGTTCTAATTATATTTCGTTGCTCTTTATACCAGCACTTTACTGGATATTGGATTGTCTTCCAATTAATGAATCTCTATTATAGATTCTCGATTGGAAAATTCTACATTAGAATAATCATATTAACTTCTACAACTCCAAGGAGCCACAAGTATGCTTAAGCCATTAAGTAGCAAATATCACAAACTATTCATCAAAATAACAATAATAATAACAATGATAGTAATTTCACAAACTGTAATATAACTAGTGAATAAACCCGAAATGGAATTAAAGAATATAAAAGAGTGAAAAAATAAGGCGTAGTTAATCAAACCCAAATTCCAAATAATGGAAAAAAGCCATAGAAATTACTGCATGAGCAAAGCACCAAAACGTACCCATCCTGCCCATCAAACATGGCATATAATCAGTCAGTCTCAACCAAATTACGACAGAAAACTTAGAAAAATAAAAATACAAACTTTTAAGCAAAACTCAATCCGATAATGGATTTGAGAGAAGTTAATATTAAATTACTAGAAAATTAAACAGAATGTTTTGGGAGCTGAGAGGGCGTACCATGATGTCCATGTGGAGCCAATCGGCGCCAAATTCGAGCATCCGACGAGCCTCCGACGCCAAATTAGCGAAGTCTGACGACAACATCGACGGTGCGATTTTCGCCTCCACCCCCATTTTTTTTCGACGCCTTCAACTTTCTTCTCCAACCCACCAAAACGTTTTTTCAGCTTCTTCTTCGGATAAACAAAGAGACCTCCGCGAAATGAGCGTGTAGTTGGTTCGTTTGGGTTGGTGGAACAGTACGCATTGCGACGTCGTTTAGATCAGAAGTGTAATCTTTGACTTTCTGGATTGGATCGAATATTGAATGGGCTGCTGCCTGCTGGTT
>QANX01002116.1:32879-50309 GCA_003254975.1 Ochetophila trinervis | reverse complement strand
TCACTATATCAATTTCATATTGACAATTTCATAGATTTGACAGGTCAAAACCTTACGACAGGCAAAGATTTGAACATTCTGCACTACTATGTCATATTTAACATAAAATCATTAACAAATAATAATAAAATAAATAAATGAAATTCTGGTTTTTTTTTTTTTTCGGTAGCTGACGTCAGCATGACGTCACCCATACGGCATGCCGTACGGTCACACGGAACCAAACGGCATGCCGTTTGCTTCATCTCCCTCACCCGGTTTTCTGCAACCGGGTCGGGTTCGCGGGTTGCGTGACCCGTTTATTGACCCGCCTGAAACATACTCTTCCGGCCACGATTTTCATCGCCGGTTACTGGGTTTTACTCACAGATCACTTTCCTACATCAGTAGGTTTCTCTGGTGGATCAATCTTCAAAGCCAAGTTCAGCTTCATTATTGTCAGATTCAACAATAGAGTCTTTTTCCATATATTAAAATTAGTCCCATTCAAAACCATCATGGCAGTCATAGGCTGAGTATTTCCTGGAATGTTCACAACTGTGGAAATAGCAAATATTAATAACATGCATATCACTAACAAGATCATGCACTAGCTCATTTCCCAGTCTCCATCATATATATATATTAACATTTAAATCGCTAGGGTTTCTTAGAGCACACAAGAAAAGAACCCATACACGAGTAAGGACAATTTATCAAATACCACAACTAAATACATTGAACCAGTTACCGAAAGGGCAAACAAGAACCTGCAGTTCATGGCATTTAATCAACTTCCTTACTAATCTAAGCATTCTACCAAGTAATTAAACCACCGACAGGATGGTTTCACTACCCCATACTTGGAATCATAATGTTAACCCTCTTTTTAAAAAAAATAAAAACAAAAACAAAATAAATAAATAAATTGACAATTTCATGATATAGGCAAGTTAAGTCTTATGACAGACAAGTACTTAAAATCCTAAATCACTATATCAATTTCATATTGACAATTTCATAGATTTGACACGTCAAAACCTTACGACATGCAAAGATTTGAACATTCTGCACTACTATGTCATATTTAACATAAAATCATTAACAAATAATAATAAAATAAATAAATGAAAATCTGCTTTTTTTTTTTTTTTCGGTAGCTGACGTCAGCATGACGTCACCCATACGGCATGCCGTACGGTCACACGGAACCAAACGGCATGCCGTTTGCTTCATCTCCCTCACCCGGTTTTCTGCAACCGGGTCGGGTTCGCGGGTTGCGTGACCCGTTTATTGACCCGCCTGAAACATACTCTTCCAGCCACGGTTTTCATCGCCGGTTACTGGGTTTTACTCACAGATCACTTTCCGGTTGCTTTCCAATATCAATTCGGCGAATAATCGCCCGAAAATTAAAGTACCATAAATATACATATATATATCCGAAAATTCAAGAAAAAATAGCCAGATCTTGTTTCACATTCTTTCATGCAAAATTAAACAAATAGAAAGCATGAATAAACATCATAGAACAAAACCCAGTAGACAATTTCAATTTAAAAAACAAAATATCAACACAGATCGGAAAAAATATAATCGGTAAAAACTCTAAATATTCAAGAACGAACTGAGTAATATACAGATCAAAACAACCCATTCTTTTGCCATTAATCTAATCATAAACATCAATTAGCAATAGCAGGATAAAATTTAATCAAAAAACGTTCAAATCAATAATTACCAATAATCAAAATACAGTCGGTTTCACCGTCTCAAATTAAAATAAAATAAAATAATAAAAAGGCAATTGAATACACATGAACAAGCTCTGATACCATTGTTAAATATTATAGATCTCATGTAATTCAATAGCACGTAAATTTATAAACATACCGTTCACCATTGATTGATTAAGTGCTTGATTTGATGTTTCTAATGTTTGATTGTTTTCTGCCATTGATCACTGCAAAATAATAAACACGTTAAGAGACCTCTATGAAATCTGTTCTCCCAACCTTCCCTCCTTCTCTTTAGGTCAAAATAATAATACGTACGTAAAATAGTGGCTCTCATCTCATATTTATAATCCACACAAAATAATAATAATAAATATAATAATATTTATTTAAAAATAGAGATGAGTCCAATTATATATAAGACTTTACTGATACAGAGATATTAGGTTCCTTTGGTCTAATGGGCCCACCAAAGAATTAAGAGAGAAAGATTTCAATGGGCCTCTTTATTTATTATTAATCAATGTCTTCAATCCCATTATTGGAAACACAGAAGCCCAGTAAATGAGTCCACCTAATTATGTCCAGTCCACATATAATTATTCTAACAGTATTTGTTCACATTTATTTGGGGTAATGTACGTTAAATCAAGGAAGTATTTTTTTAGCCACAAAACAACATGTATCATTGTCATCTACACATTATATACTGATAAAATATATATAAATGAATTACAGAATATTTTAATAGTTTAATGGTAACAAAAAATACTTTAAGCAAGTTTTTATTAAAAAAATTCAAGGAAATCCAATATATATATTTATATATTTGTCCGTATGCATATTACATTGTTTGACTGATTTTTCTTATTACTTATATTGCGAGTGCTACTCGTCGTTTGTTCTTTTAAATATTATTTCTTTAAAATGAAATTATACACGTTATGCATGTAACAATATATTAATAACAAGCTTTCACCAAAAAAATATATTAATAACATACACTTAGGAGTATAGTTCAGTAGTAGGTGCTATATAAATTATTATATTTGCGAGTATGAAAATTGCAGTTCGATTTTTAGTAGCTCCATATGGATTCACATGATTTTATCTGCTGTTATTGCACAAGTAAAAATGAGTTTCTAGCGATATGGGCTGTTATTGAAGATTCCTACTAAGTTAAATAGAAGCATACACCGATTCATTCGTTAAATACTTTCTGAACCTATAACTTCACTACTAGCAAGTCTATTTTATTTATGAATATATATATATATATATTAATAACATTTTATAAAGCTGAATGAAAATAAATAAATAAATAAATAAAACTATGCCATCATAATATTTTCAACAATTAATAAATATATTTGATCATTTTCAAATCTAAGTAAATGCCAATAAATTGTAGTTAATTTTTTTTATCAAAAGCTTAAACTAATGCAAATATTATTTTTCTAATTAATTGTAGGTTCATTTTCATATCAAATTTAATTGTAGTTAATTTTTTTTTGAAAGCTTAAACTAATGCAAAGATTATTTTGTTATACTTTTTTCTAACTTTCTTCGTCACATGTCCAATTTCTTTTTCAATTTGTTTTTGATTATAATAGAATTGCTATTTCTGTCAGAAATTTAAACCAATAGCAATGCTTGTCAGATGCAAACAAGAGGGGTAATGGTAGTGTAGATCTTTCTTGAAACCAGCAAGTTTACCTAATTTGTGTGCGCCAAAAAATTGTTAAAATAAAGAGGCATGCTTTCCACAAACACCAATATTATTTATTTTTATTTTTTGGTAAAAACGAACACCAATATTATATTTAACACCTCAAGTGACCCGTCAAATGATTCCGATTCTGCATCACTAACTCACTCATTCACAATTATATTTAATTTTTAAAAATTAATAATATATTCGCAATCAGACTGGTCAGAGAAAAAAAAAATTCAACTCTTTCTTTTTTTAAAATATTTAAAAAAATAAAAAATTCGAAAAAGATAAGAATAGAAATTTTTTAAAATTGTAACATTTAAAATTTTTATTTAGTAGAAACAATTTTAAAATCTGATTCATATAATATATCTATTATAATATTTTTTTTTTACACATTTCTTATTAATTGGGATCATCCTCGGAAGGCGTTTTACAAGATAAAAATTTTCAATTTCTTTTTGAATTTTTAATCTTTAAAATTCTCTAATCTTTCTTTTTCGATTTTTCTTCATTTTTCAAACTTTTTAGAGAGAAAAAAAAGTTAGATGGAATTAATGTTGACTTTGCACGTGGAAGCAACATCAAAAATTTATAAAGTGAAAATCGTTAATTTTAAAAATTAGAAAATAAAATGACACACGTTTCAAAAATTAAAAACTATAGGTATAAATAAGCTTAAAAAATCTGATTCACCAAAACAAAAACATAAAAATCATAAAAAATCTAAATTTTTTCCAAAAATTAAGCTGTTCTTCACTTATTAGGTTTGCTTCTATTTTTCTAGAATAACTTTGCAAGAAGCTTTTTTTTTTTTATTGATTAAAAGGTTTTTTTTTAAGATCTAAAATACTTTTATAAATTATTTAAGTATTCTTACAAATAGTTTCTAACCATAAACAACGTTTTAAAAACAATAACAAACAGTTACTTTGGTTAAAACTGAGAAAATGTTTTAAATGCGTAAAGCACTTTCTCATAAAAGTAATTCTAAAAAGTAAACTTTATTAATTAAATATTTAATATTCAATAATATAACACTATTTCAGATTTACATGTAGCATACTTTTTTTCATAAACATTTTAGGGTTTTAAAAGCCAAAAATAATATATCTTTTTTTTTTCTTTTCTTTTTTTTGAATAAGAAATAATATGTCAGGAATACAGGAACCATGCCAAATGAAATTTTGATATTACCACTGTACTTCTTAATTTTTTAAATTTCTAAATCATTAACTACGTCTAACATAAATTGAAAATATATTCCCAGACAATCAAAATTAGCCAGAAAAAACAAATCCATGGATGGGTGACCTGTTGTACTGTCATTTGATAGTAGGAAGCCAACTTTTATAAAATAAAATACTATTATCTCTTTTCTTTTCGTTTTTTAATAATAATACTAAAGTGTCGTCCTTTTCTTGAGATTCTTTAAGGTAATTAAGATCTCAGATCTAAAAACTCAGCATTGGGTCTTATATTCTCTATATCAAGTCATAGAGACAGAGAAAGAGGGAGGGAGGGAGAGACTGAGAGTTAAGAAACTCAAAACCCAAACACAGACAAAGTATCAGCCATGGAGATTCCAGAGCTTGAGCTTTCAAAAATAGCAGTGACAGTTTTACTGTTGTGGGTTTTGAGCTTGGTGTTGAGGCTGTGTAATGCTCTGTTTGTGAAGCCCAGAAGACTGAGAACAGCACTGAAAAAGCAAGGCATAAAAGGTCCTCCAACTACTTTTTTGCTTGGTAATTTGGGTGATATGAACAAAGCACAAGCTCAAATACAAAAGCCACCTCCTGGAGAGAAAGAGCTTGTACACAATCTTCCCGCTTTTATTTTTCCTACTTTCCCTCAATGGAATAAACAATATGGTAAGCTTTTTAATTACATGTTATATTATTGCTTTATTATATATTAAAGAGTTAATTTATTTTCACTTTTCAGTCTTTTATTATTTTTTTTTTAATTTTGTTTTGCAACTGATTTAGCTATAGGCGGAATCAAATATATGAAACAAAATGAAAACAGTTTGAAATAGTTTTTAATTTTAGATTTATGTTTGTGTTTTTCTTTCTTATAAGCTTGTAAGTAGTTGAGAATGGCTTAAGCTATTATTTGAAGAAGATGTCAATAATCTTATATAAATAATGACAAAAAAAAAAAAAAAAAGCTTGTTACGTGAAAATATTAGATTTGGTTGGTTTTTATTTTAATGAAATCTATTTCTGAAAAAAAAAAAAAAAATACTTTTTAAAGCTTTTAAACTAACCTAGCTTAAAATAGATATATTGATTTCTAATAATTTAAAAAAAAAAAAAAAATCAATATTAATAGTCCATATAATATATGCAGGTCCAACATTCATGTTCTCAATGGGCAACATGGAATTTGTGTACATCAATGATCCAGAAATCGTAAAGGAAATCAGTTTATGCACTTCCTTATGCTTTGGAAAGCCATCTTTCCCACAGAAACTGTTTGATCCTTTGCTTGGCCAAGGCATTGTCAACGCCAATGGATCTGTTTGGTCTCAACAAAGAAAAATCATTGCTCCTGAATTTTTTAATGAGAAGGTCAAGGTATGATACACACACACACACGCATCATAGTTGTTATTTTTTTAGAAAATTAGATATATAAAGTATGATGGATGTGGATGTATAATTTAAAATATAGGACATATGTAAATTTATCTTTCTTTCTTTTATTAAAATTTTGTATGAATATTAATATTTTCGTATTTGTGTATTATGTGCTTTAAAGGGTATGACGAAGTTGATAGTTGAGTCTGCAAGTGTGGTTGTGAATTTATTGGCTGCTGAGATTGATAAAAATGGTGGAGTTGCTGATATTAACGTCGAACACCATACCACTAAATTCGCCAGAGATGTAATTTCAAGGCTTTGTTTTGGGAGCAATTCCTCTGCTGGAGAAGAGGTTTTCTCAAAGCTTAAAGTTCTTGGAGATATTACATCTAAGATTGGCACAATCAATGCATTATTTCCTATTATGAAGTGAGAAATTCCCCTCCTCTATATTATCCAAATCAATTAACTTGTTCATACTAAATAATTAGTTCTTCAAATTGATCTATATATTTTGAAACCAAATGCTAGTTATTTTTTATTTCTTGTCTTTTGGCACTGTAATTACATATCAATTTGTTATACTAAATGATTGATTATGCATAATTTATTATTATTAGATATGTTCCTACAAAGAACAATAGAGAATCAACAAGGTTAGAAAAGGAGATCCGAACATTGATTCTCAAAGCTGTGAAAGAAATTAAACAAGTAGGAAATCAAAAGGATATACTGCAACTGATATCTGAAGGTGCTAAAAACGTTGGTTTAGACCAAGCTGCAGCGGATCGTTATATCGTGGACAATTGTAAGAATATATATGTGGCAGGTTATGAGACAACCGCTGCATCCGCAATGTGGACTTTAATGCTGTTGGCCATAAACCCGGAATGGCAAACCCGAGTACGAGAGGAAGTTCAAGAAATTTGTCAGGGACGAATGCCTGATGTTGACATGATTCGCAAGATGAAAGTGGTAAGCCACATGAATTTTGTTTACCAAATGATGTGACACAAACTTTTGTGGAAAATGACCCCTATAACATTCTGATGGCATTGTTTTGCATGCAGCTCACGATGGTGATCTACGAGTCTTTGCGGTTGTACCCTCCAGGACCGCTATTGTCAAGGGAGGCCCTAGAAGACTTAGAATTTGGGAACATTAAGATTCCAAAAGGGCTTAATGTTTGGACATTATTCCTGACATTGCACTATGACCAGGAAATTTGGGGTCCAGATGCTAATGTTTTTAAGCCTGAGAGGTTTGCAAATGGTATCAGTGGCTCATGCAAGCAGCCCCATGTGTATATGCCTTTTGGTGCTGGTGCTCGTGTATGTTTGGGACAACACTTTGCTATGGCTGAGCTTAGAATTCTACTGTCTCTGATATTGTCCAATTTCTCATTTTCCTTGTCACCCAAGTACAGGCATTCCCCTATTCTGAAGGTCATCATTGAGCCTGAACATGGAGTGGACTTGATTATGAAGAAGCTTTAAGCTACTGCCAAAATGGTTAGACTTTGTTTGTTTTGCAATAAGAGATGGTTTTCTTTCAATTTGAAATTTTATTTTTCCCTCTCTTTTAAGGGCATAGAAAAGTATGTTGTATGTTTAGTTTTGTTTATTTTTAAATTTAAAGTGAGATACTTTTATTTTAGTAGTGTATGAAGCATTAATAAAATTACAGCATAGATCTATGTTTAAAATTTGGATTTTTATTTTACATTAGCATAGATCTATTTTTTTTACTTTTTATTTTTAACTTGTTTGGTAAATTTTAGCATAGATCTGATGTGCTCAATGTATTGGACAACAAATGTATAATGTATTCCTCCCAAAAACAACTTTACATTTCCAAAACCACTCAACCAACAAAATTTACTCTTTTCATTTACCCAAAAAAAAAAAACCAAAATCAAAATCAAAATGTACTCTCCCCCTTTTTGATACAGCTACAGCTAAAGTTTTATATATGCCAATCAATTTATGTTAGATGTCTAATGTAAACTTACATGGTGATAGTATAATTGGAGATTTCTTTCTCAACTGGTGCTGCTGACTGGTATGGGAAAGAGGATTTGTATATATATATATGTATTTTTTTCAATGGTTATCGGGGAAAGAGGTTGTTAAATCCTAATGCGAAATAAAAAGAGAAGAAAATAGAGGGGAAGGACATTTTGGTAAATTATTATTTGTAGAGGAGATTGTATAGATTTTCTTCTTTGTCTAATTTTTTGCCAAAAGCCCATAACAATGTTAAGCCCGTTCAGCTGGAGTCCATATATAAGCCCATTATAACGTAAATTAAAAAGTTTTAACATTACAACGTAAATTAAAAAGTTTTATAACATTAGTCGAAAAATAAAGTATTATTAGCATTATTAGTCCTTGAACTATACTTACATTTGTACTTTGAACTTTAAATTTTCTTTTTGATATTTTAGTCCTAAGTTTTAGTTTCTGTTACATTTTGATCTTTAAAAATATTGTTTTTAATTTTACTAATATTGAAGTGTATAATGCATTCGATGTAACATGACAGAATCTTATAAATTTGCCTTATTTTATAACTTTATTATATTCATGCTGGAATAAATGCATGTATACTTTGAAGCTGTAAAAAACAAAGAAAATAAATAGACTAAAAATAGTTTCATTCAATGAAAAATAAAAATGAATATTTAAAATTCGAATGATTGAAATTAGAAAGAAAACAGCAACAACTGAAATGCGAGACCCGAGAATCATGGTCGAAAAAGAAGATTTCTCACTTATTTCTCTGTACAAAACCGTGCAGAAGATGAGACTTTCATCTCACAAGTCTCCTTAATTTTTTATTATTTTCTTCATGGTTTTAACCAAACCCGTTTAATTTAAAAAGGATTACTAATAGAATTCTTTCACTAATGGCTGTGAATGACTGATTTTTTTCAATCTTTTTTATCCCAGTTTTGTAGGAGCAAGTTAGAAATATTGAGAAAAATAATCATTAAGGACTAAGTGTGACAATAATTAAGTATTAAAATGTCAAAAAAAATCAAGAGCCAAAGTGCAAATGTAAGCATAATGAAAGATCTAATTGTAACGATCAGTTGTTTTACCCAAAATAATAATAACAATAATTGTAACAATCAGTAAGTTTAGAATCAGAACCACTAACTGTTTAAAAAATAAAATTTTAACTTTTAACTTTTAAATCTCTATCAGACTTTTTCCTTTTATCATTATAATAATTCTCCCAAAATTTCTCTTCAATATTTCGAATCCACAGTTTCAAAAATATAAAAGCATGAGTGGCAAACTAATTGGCCGACAGATATCTATCTCTTAGACTTAAAAAAATTAAGTTCATTTACATTTATGCTTTTTTTTTTTGCTTTTTAATTCTTAAAGTGTATGACACTTTGATTTATAATTTTTAAAATTAATTATTATACTTTCTATTTGCGTTATACTTTTTTATTATTTAATTATTAAATAATATTTTTTTTTCACGTGCAATATTAATAGAAATAATTTTATCTTTATAATTCTCTGTCTCTAAAATGTTTGAAAAAAAAAAATCAAAAATTAAAAAATTAAAAATTTTAAAAATTAAAAAAATATTAAAAAATTTAATCATGTAAAAATGATTTCTGAATCTAACCTCTGTTAACCAGAATTAAAAAATATATATAATATTAAATAAATAATTATTTTTTTAAAATTTTATATATTTTTTTCTTTTTCAATCTCTAAAATTTTATGTTATTTCACTCTCGGTTTTTTCTACCTTTTCAAATTTTATAAAAGCGAAAAAGTTAAATTAAATAAATAAAATAAAAACTATCACCGTCGATTTGCAAAAAGCATATAAAGGATAAAATAACATATTTAACAGTTAAATGATGATAAAAATACTAAAATAATATTTAAAATTAATAAAAAATTTAAATATTAATTTTAAAAAGTGTCAACACTTCAAAAATTAGGAGCATAAATGTAAATAAACTAAAAATAAAAAATCAGACATCACCACCAGTCTATCTATTAAACCAATAACCCAAAAGTTAATTTTTTTTATTTATTCTCTTTCTGCATCGTCTTCAACCTTTGTTCTCTTTTCCTGCACTCTTCGCTTTTTCTCATTGTCTCGCTCAATTTTCTCGTTGCAAAAATAACCCAACCCAGATGCAATTAATCCTACCTAATATTTTTTGGCATTGGATCTTTAAAGTTCGCCATTTTTATTGAGCCGCATAGCTTTCGGGGCCATAATCTAAAGGTTAGTTTTTTCTTTTCTCTTATTTCTTTCATTTAAAAAATTTATTTTCACATATTAGTACTCAGAATATCTTTCTAATTTTATTTGTTTCTTTTAATCTTTAATTCTTGATATTTATAAATAAATAAACAAATATCATTTTCCACCGTCCTTTGAGAGCATATTAAAAAAATGATTGTGAAATTCCTCATACTCTATCAGAGTTTAGATATATTGCTTTCATAATATGCAAAGAGCATGAACTGGGTTGGATTAGATTTACATTTTGGTACTGTGAAGTTCATATGATATAGATTTTAGCACATATTCTGAAAAGAAGTGAGGAGTGTTTTCCTGAGTGATATTTTATACCATATTCAGTTTCTCATAGTGACTTTTAAATTAGCAAACCTGCACTTCTTTTAGACGCTCAAAGGACAAAGGTTATGGTGTTCCTGACTTTTTCACATAGGAGATAGGCGATGCTTGTTTGAAGATTTTTCTTTTCTTGTATTTGTAACTTTTAAATTTTAATGAAGGTATTGTTTTAATTCCATTTTTGTTTCTTGGAAGCCCTCCTTACAGTTTTGATCTGGTTATAAGAGCTCTATAAGTAATCATTGTTGAAACTTCATTATTTTTTTCTTGGGAAATATTATAGCTTGCAATGGTTGTTATTGTTATCAATTTTATCAAATAAAAGCCCATACATTTATGGTTCGAAGATAAGTGGTTATAGATATTTTGTTGGATCCATTAGATCACTGCAACTTTGTCACGTTTATGCAAATACCATTTTGGATTAGGATCATGTCATTTGAATATTTCATGTTTTCCTATAGCTCTGTTTTGTGTCAGCTGGTTGTATGACATCAGTTCTTCCTGATGCAGCTTCTAGTTTGTTTTAGTTTATAGTATAAACTTTAATTGTAACTTAAAACCATTCAAACCTTGTAATCTTACTATGTCGCGTAGATTACTTATACATTGATTTGGTTTTGATTTAGGTATTGTGAATCAACCACTTAAACAATTAAGAGACGAAGTTAATCATGATAGTATCTCTGTCCCTCTCTATCAATTGTTCTCTCACTCATATGTAACTCCAAAGTTTGGTTATTTGGTTGTTTCTTAGTCAAACTTATGAGCATTTGCGATTTCTAATTTATTTTAGTCTTTTGTTGCCTTCATTTAGGTTTCTTTGTAACTTTGTGGCAAAGTCAAAAAAGCATTACATGATATTTTGGGGAAACAAAAATTCAGATCATGTTTGGGACTATGATAAGGTATTGTGCAAAGAAGCCAAAGCCAGCAATGAAGCCTATAGAGCTGAAAACCCCACCCGAGCAGACCCAGACCATCACTCGGGCTATTTTTGATATTGTGAAGGAGCATGGTCCTCTAACAATTGCAGAAACCTGGGATCATGCTAAGGTATTTGCTTCACTCCTTGGCTTCCAATCTCTAATGTTGCTAAATAAATTAAATTATTTTAGGTTTTCTATATTTCTGCAGCCAAGCCGTCCTTGATGTTGGTCTGGTCATCATCTTTTTACCTTGGTGTGGCAATATGTTAGAATTATTAGACCCTAATAGGATTTTCGGTTTAGGGATTTTAGCTTTTGCATCTTCTTATAAATTGAATAAATGAGCCGTTAGAATTCATCAAGCAAAACTCATCTTCTTTGTTACATTAAATTTCTTATAGCATTTCATGACAGCATGATAAAAAGTTGAAGCTGTTTGCAGGTAATTGCTATGCTTTTTTTTAGACTTAAAACTGCACATTAAGGTTTCCTGTCCTATGTGAACATAGAATTCTTGTTTTAAATCTTTGCTTTTATCTTTATCTTTAGAAATTGTTATGATTTTCCATTCTCCATTTTAAATTTCTGTTGTATTGTATTTTGTGTTTACAGGGTCATTATTAGTTTAAATTATATATTTTGAAGATATGAAATTGGTTCGTATAAAATTATATGGTATTTGCTGATACTTGCGTGAATGATTTTGCAGGAAGTTGGTTTGAGAGGATTGACGAGCAAAAGGCACATGAAAATAGTGCTGAGATGGATGAGGGAGAGGCAGAAGCTGAGACTAATATGCAACCACGTAGGGCCTCACAAACAGTTTTTGTACACAACTTGGTTTACAAAACCTAACATCAAGCAGGTTTCAAAACCAAAGTCCCCTTGAAAATCTCTAGGTTACTAGCCAAGTACCTTTTTTTTTTGCAAAACTGAAAATGAGTAATAAAGTAATTTGTTATTTTTATTGTTGAGAATTTAATATAAACTAGATGTAGTTAAGTGAATCTTAAATTTGTAACTGAAATCAAATACAGACCAATAAAAAATTCACATGAATGTATCACATAGTTAGTAAACAAGTTTGTCCATGTTGCATTATCCTCTTTAAAAATGAAGAAAATGTGCTAATCAGATGTCTCTCCCACTTTCTCCTAATCTCCTCTCTCTAGTTTTGATTTTCTCAAACTCCATCTAAACACAATTAGTAAGAATTGCACCTCTAAACGGTAGCAAAACGTGCCACGCGCACGCCACATCACATGTAACGTTTAAAAATGATGGAACAGTTAGGTTTAGAGTGCGACTGCATATTTTTAAAAACTTAGGGTCTATTAATGCCCAATTCCAAAGGATAGGGTGCAAAGCGCAATACGGACAAAAGTACAGAGAGCATTGCTGCAACGAAGCCTCTGAGGAAAGAAATGTTTTGAAAAAATAGTTGGTTTCCAATGTATTATGCATTCATACATGGAATAGAGAGAAAGCAACTACACATTTTAGACCTATTGACATTTTTCTCTGCCATGGGTTTTTTTTTTTTTTTTTTTTTGCTTTGCTTTGCTTTGAACAAAGTGTTTGAATATAGACAAAAGATTTAAAATTACACTCTCAACACCTTCTCTTTCACTTATTTTTTCATTTATTATTGTGCCAAGTGAAACTTTCCAGATCTTTGTTGGAAAATTGAAGCTTTTCTCATTCTGGGTAGAGGATCTTAACTCGAAATCATTATCTGATAAAATTGTGCATTTTGTTCTTGTTTCATCAAGTACATTTGTAGATAGCTAATCAAGCTGCACTCCTTTTGTGCTGTTGGGATGTGGTGGTGTTCTTCATTCAGGACCTATTAGGCTTGGGGATGTTCCTTTCTTTTCATTTTAATGGTCAACACTAATCCTGGGGTGTTCTGATGATGTCTTTGTTTCTCGTGTTTATTGTTGTAATGTATTTACTCAGCAAAACAACAGAATTTTAAGGATTAAAGCTAGACTTGGGGCCCCACAGAACATTGTTTTATACCATTATTCAAAGAAATCTTAAACTTCCAGGTGAAAAACATTTCAGAAAGTTGTATCCAGAATAAACAAAGAGATAAATAAGGGGACATCAACACATGCCCAAGGCATCAAGGTGGAAAAAGAAGGCACTTTAAAGAGTTGGTGCTTCACTACAGGCAAGTTCCATGGCAAAGAATCAACAATCTTGGAAAAAAGTTGGATAGTATTAAAAGTAAAAGTGACTCCACTCCGAAGAGAATTACCACCATTCTGAAACCTTTAGCTGTAAGAAGAAAATGTTATGATTTTGTGTTGCTGTTGTCCTCGTTGTTGGTGGTGGTGCTTTTGTGAAAAGCAGGATAGCTTATGATGTTAGCAATATACAGCAAAAGAAGCGTTTACATCACATAATAGAGTGGAGAATCAACCAGAAAAGTAATACATAGTTTTAAGCAAGCTCATATATAGAACATCCATTTTTTTTATGAATAACTTGAGAAACAAGAAATAACGTAACTTGGAAATTGGTATGAGCTAACCAACCAGAAAACCCAGAAACTGATCTTATTGAATTCCAATATGTATATCAAAATTCTTTAATAGAACATAATTAACCTACAAAAATTGAATAAGGTTATGCTTGAAGCTAGGTCACCGCAGCGAACCAATTGAGATGAGGATGAGTGATTTTTTGTTCATGGTGAATTTTTTCCATCATGTAAAAAGTAATTATGCTCTTTCTACGGTAATTCTGATTTATTTGAATGTAAGGCACATTATTTTTCTAGACCATATCCAACTTCTACATTTTTAGTTTCTGGCAACTCTGATTCGAAAAATTCTCCAAGATGTCATAGTGACCATACCCATAAAAGAGAACATTAATCGGATCATCTTCAACCTTTCCATACTCTTCACCATACTTTGCTATGTTTACCAAACCACCCGTTCTATCTCTCATGAAGACCGATATCTGTGTCCTGCATGCAAAACAGAGGCATCAGAAATAAATCTATGGGATCAAACAGAGAGTAATGGGACTTAGCAAACAGTATAAGAGTTTGATTCCTATAATAATGATGGCAATTGATGTGGGAATTTTATTCAATATGAGTCAAGGAAATTAAGCCACCTACAACTTAAGAGAGCTCAACATCAGGGATTATATTATAAATATGATCGTATAATTCTAATAAATTGGGAAACATTTGCTGGAGAAATCAGAAAAAAGTTCCAGAGTACACAAAACCAGATCATAAAATTATTGAAATTGCTAAGAGTTGTGATAAGAGTCCTGAACTCACTTCAGAACATGAGACGCCATGATCAACTCAGGTTCTCCACCCCAAACATAAGGTTCTTGAATCCTCTTAATATAAGCATCAAAATCCCCTTCAATGTACCTAAAAGCATTACACAAAACTGACTCAGTTTCTTCACGTGAATAAGACCAAATTCTTCACTCACAATCCCAAAAATCACAAAGCTTACCACTCGCTCTCCTCCCGCCTCTTTAAAAGTTCATCTACAACCTAAGCACATCCAATAGTCAATTTAAATATGGATTGAAAACTTATAGTAAAACTTTTGAAATTCGAAACAGGAACTATAAATTATAAGGGTATGTATAGAATATATAAATAAAAAAAGAAAGAAATTACTTGAGCTCTTAATTCATCAGCGAGTTCTCTCTGTCGATTCTCATCAGGAGCTTCTTCCCCATTCCTTAAGCAAGCCACATGAGCTATTGCTCTGAATAGGCATCGACCATCAGCTGCCACCCCTGTTGCGTTTTCCACTTTATATCTTATAAAATGCACTTACAAAGTTTCTCGCATAATTTTAACCAAAACAAACTTTAAATTCCACAACTCCAAAAAATAATAAATAAATAAAAACCACAGAAATACAAACGAAAACACTGAATTCCTCATCTCTCTCTGCTGTATTTTGTAAGAGCGCTCACAGCCAAAATTCAAAAACAAATGCCATGACCAATAAAAAAGGAAGCACAAAAAAGCATCCCAAATTTATTATTACCATTCGCTTAAAGCTAAATTAATGGAAGTAGCTTCTCGGTGGATTTAGATACAAAAATCATACCCAAAAGATGTGTTTAACATTTGCTCCAGCAATCTGACCATATTATAACTTATAACATCCAATAAGTTAAAAAAAGAATTTAACTCAAAAAAATAAATAATTTGGTTTCAAAAACTAATATTATTTTTAAAATGCACATGCCCTAGAGATATTTATACTCCCCCAAAACTAAGATATGGTATCCATTTCCCAAAATATACCAACCCAACACATAATCAAATGCCATAAACCTTTTTGTGCTTAATGAAGCGTTATTTATTCCACCAAAATAAATAAATTATACACCTACGCATATTGCTATTTCTCAAACACATATACATATTCTTTACCAAAAAAAAAATACATATACATATTATTAGATTTCATAAACAGGTTTTGATGATCAGGAAACACACTGTACAGAATATTTTTTATTTTATTTAAAAAAATAAATAAATAAAGAAAATGAAAAGCATAAAAATATATTTCCTAGGAGCTTCGTGTGTATATTTATGCGTGTACAAAGTAGGATTTAAAAGATAAGAGTAATAAAATGACCTGTAACTCTGTAACCAGCGGAGCTTTCGATAACTTCATCAGGAACGACGACGTTGGCCTTCTCGTCCGAAACGACCGGCTCAGAATTCGCGTCGAGCCAGTCGACCACCGGCGCGAGGCAAGCGCAGACTCCAAAGAGAAGCCAAGCCGAGTCCGGCCGGTGAAGCCACCGCGCAGGTCTCGCATCCCACGCAGCGTTCCACGACCCCTCACCTTTCAGCTCGAACTGAACAGCCGGACGCCGAACGTCGCAGCGCCGTCCGGCCGCCGGCAATATCGCATGCCATATCGAAGCAGCGGGGAAGGCGCCGCCGCCGCCGAGCTGACAAGCACTGGAGTGATGGCGCGGGCGGGTGAGGCGCGTGTAGCCACCCGCGAAGTCGGCGAATTGGACTGGCGCGTGGAGGAGCCGACTATGGTGGTGGTGGTGGTGGTGACCGGCTGAGCCGTGTACGAAGGAAGAGAGGGAGGTGAGGATCCAAGGCTTGGGGCGTGCGCAAAGTACACCAAGCATCACCGGGAGCGATAATTGTATAGGCTGTGGCTATTGTGCGCTGGCCAGTGCGTTAACCTAGCTTTATCTTATGCACCCATTTGTCACTGAAAGATAAAAAAAAATCTCCGCTCTCTGCTTAAGAAAACAAAAATAGCTTTCCTCCTGGGTTTGCTGAGTTTTCTGTGACGGCGAAGCGTTTTAGGGAAGAGGGAGAGAGCCTCTGTGGGTTCCACAAGGAAAAAGGTCGAATTATTTATTTATTTATTTAATTTATTGTCTTATTTTTCATAACAATATAAAAAGTAATTTTAGAGTTTTTTTTTTTTTTTGGTTAAAGAAGTAATTCTACAGTTATTTATTAGTTTTACTATTTTTTTAATAGTTGTAGAATATTATTCCACATTTTTAAAATAAAAATTTTAATTAAATTTATTTGTCAAATTACATATTAAAATATTATTGATTGATTAATTTTATATAATTTAAATATAAATTAATTAATTAAAATAAGTAAATAGATATAGATTAATAATCTGCTATCTCGATAAATAATTTATTAATGTTTTCATAAATTTAATATTATTTTAGTAAGTATTGAAAAGTTAGTTATATAATATTGCTTGTAACAAAATCGGTATATGCTATTATGCTTTTAGAATATATTTTTGTCTATTGATAGAGATTCAGCTATTCAAGGGTGTTATTTCGACCAAAAAAAAAAAAAAAAC
>QANX01002116.1:0-32743 GCA_003254975.1 Ochetophila trinervis | reverse complement strand
ATCGCTATCTACATTTGGAGAACCAAACTCAATTTTTAATGCATTTTATTTATTGTTGTGCAATTTTCAATGCACAACTATAGTTATATTTAATTTTATATTTTTTTATACATATAAAATTACTTCGCTGGTTGTATATTTTATATATTCATATTATATATTGATTATTTATTAAAAATAAATATATAATAAATAATACTATTAAAATTGAATAAAAAATAATATTTTTATTTTATAAAATCATTAAAAATATTTTTATTTTAAAAATTATAATTTTTAAAATAAAAAAATATCATTTTTTAAAAATGGTATTAGTAAAATACTTTTACACTTTATAGTGAATTAAAATGGTCACGGCTGAAAATGGTTGTTGCACGTGTTCGTTGATTAATTAGTTGGGTAACGTGTTTGTCTGGAAAATTGGAAGATTTTTGTGGTTTTCTTGGAGGCTATGATAAGGTGAATAAAGGTGTATTGGAGTTTCCATGAACTCCTATTTCATTGTTTTATGAGTTTTTTTTTTTTGTTTGAATAATTGGAATTTTATGAGTGGAGTCTGATCCTTTACCAACTTAAATTTTATTTATAACAACCAATTAATAAATAATCCCATTTAATTTATCATTTATTATTATTATTTTGAAAATGTGTAAATATAATTTTTTGTCAATTTTAATTTTAATAAAATAAAATAAGTAATGTAGCACCTGAAGCACCTGTCCATTAAAACTTTTACCATAGTTTTATTGTATTAATGAGGTAGTTGGAAGATTTTAAACGCCAAATCCACATACTCGGTAAATGAATTGGTAAAAAACTAATGATATATTAATTAATTATTGGCAGTAAAATAATAATTTATAATTTTCAAAAAAAATTTGTCTTAAATCTTTCTCATCTTTGAAGAGTTTATGTATTAATTTATTTTAGTTATAAGTCAAATATGGAACATACCATTTGAGAAAAAAATAAAATAAAATTCTTTGAATTACCAATTTGAATACTAAAATGTTCGGTATGAATTTGTGGTAAAGAATGACCTTTGTCAAAAAAATGGTGTAATGCATGACATTTTATTACGTTATTTTATTATTATTATTTTTAAAAGAATGAGATATTTAAACAAAAGAAACAAGATTTTTTTTTTTTTTGGGGTAAATGAAAGTGAAACAAGAACTTTCTTGGTAACCACTAACCAATGCCTAGTCAAATGCATTTACAAAGCAAATGAAGGAATCAAAATTTTCAACTTTCAATATATTTTAGTCTTCGTATTTCTTTGTATCGTATGATTTATATATTTTTGTTCGATGACATTTATTTTAACACGTAATTTATTTAGTTAATAGTTCAAACTGTTGATTACGAACATATTGATATGTAATTTTGTTAAGACATTTTTATAATAGGGTTTTTTTCGCATTAATACTCTTTGTATTTTTATAGATTTTGCATTTTAATTAGTTTCTAAGTTTTATTTTTACATCAAAACCCCCTAATTTTTATAAAAAGTGTAGCTGTAATCGCAATTTTATTTTAAGCAATTTTGGGAACACGTTTTGTACTTGTAAATGACTAAAACTAGTTTGACTTTTCATTTCAATGCTCATAGTACAACTTTTCACGTATATATAAAAATAAAAAACTAATTTGCAAAATCAGCAAAAATCCTTCTAATTGTCCCTCTTGAGATAAGTTAGAATATCAAAATTGATTCTTCATTACTTGTTTATCTTCATTCGAAGGAAAGAAAATGAAACAACCCACAAAATTAATAATAAATAAAGAAAGAAAGGCAGGCGTGCAAAGAGAGCAAGAGGAAGAAGAAACGCATGGAAAGTACCCTAACCTTGGCTTAAAAAACAAATTAAAAAAAATAAAATCCCTTAAATCTCCAGGGGTAATAAATGAAATTAATAAAAACTTAAAAGAATCGTAATTAAAAATATTCATTGATATATTATTGTCTTGTTTTTTTTTTCACTAAATAAAAAATATGAAACGTAGACTANTCATCAACAAATACATCACGTTGTGGTGGAGATAGCACTACTGACCAACGTGGATCAACCTGATCCTCGACGTAAAAAATTTGCTGCGCTTGTGAGGCCATGATGAATGGTTCTAATATGTGATCTAACTTATTAAAGTTGACACATGTAAAGCCTAAATCATCAGTTTTCACACCCGTACTACTGTCAACCCAATCACACATGAAAACAGTGACGCGGAAACGAACGTAATTGACATTCCAAATTTCTCTTACTTTACCATAGTAAGTCATATTCGCTAAAATAGGATTATTGCCTTTTGCTGTTGCATAATGCATACCTTGGGCTACTATCTTCACTCCACTGTTTTGTGTGACACGTTTATTGTCCCTTTCCACAATGTTGAAACAAACCCCTTTAATGACATACCCTTCATGCTTCGTTACCACCTATTGTGGACCCTGTGCAAGCCACCTCAATGTGTCATCCACATTACAATTCGGTTTACATCGCTCGGCGTCAACCTATTAATGCCATGATATTGGAAGTAATTAGAATATTGAGGAGCATTAATAAATAAATTAAGTGTGTCCAATTTGGACATGCAATTAAAAGATATATTTTAAATTAGCTATACCTTATCACGCAACCAATACATAAATGTGCGGTTGTGCTCGTGTTGAATCCATTTTGCCCTCTTTCCTCTGTTTCTTTTATCGGCTTTTAAGGCTTCCAAATGAAAACTAACAACACACACAAGACACAAAATATGAAAACTGTATATTCATGCATGCATATATGTATGTACGTGCAATATGCAATAGATATTGACAATAAAAATCCATACCTCCTATATGCCTCCACCTCCGGGGAATTTGAAAGAACGGTCATATGGA
Source organism: Ochetophila trinervis (assembly GCA_003254975.1). Lineage (NCBI taxonomy): Eukaryota > Viridiplantae > Streptophyta > Magnoliopsida > Rosales > Rhamnaceae > Ochetophila > Ochetophila trinervis. The sequence goes on along the minus strand of QANX01002116.1, from coordinate 29,856 downwards.
CTTGCTCCCAAAGCTTTTGATCAATTTGGTACATCTTTCCACCTTTAATAGGGGCACCGACATCCTCACTGTCATTCAACCTTTGATATCTGCCAATAGGGTTCCCAATTGCGTCTAACCCTCGTTGGTACTCACTACAAAACTCGATTGCTTCTTCAGCTACATAACTCTCAGCGATGCAACCTTCTGGTCGGTTTTTGTTGCGAACATAACTCTTCAATAGTTTCATGTACCTCTCAAATGGGTACATCCATCTGAAATGCACTGGTCCACACAATCGAACTTCTCGTACAAGGTGCACGGTTAAATGAACCATTACATCAAAAAATGATGGTGGAAAGAACTTTTCCAGCATGCACAATGTCCTCACAAGATCACTATGTATGGCATCAAGGGATGTAGTCTCGATTGATTTTTTACATATTGAATTAAAGAAAAAACAAAATCTAGCAATTGCAGCTCGCACGTTTGTAGGAAGCACCGGACGTATTGCAAGGGGCAATAGTTGCTGCGTCAACGTGTGATTATCATGGGACTTCATCCCTACAAGCTTCAAGTCATCCATTCTCACAATATTACGAAAATTTGATGAATAACCATCAGGAACTTTTAGCTCTCTCAAACAACGACAAAATTTATGTTTCTCTTGTTTGGATAACGTATAACATGCAGGAGGCAAAAAAGTTCGTNCAGTATGAAATGTATGGTAATTTTATAAAGAGGAATTCGATAACCACCTTTAAAAAATTACATTATGCCATTGGTGTACTGTGAACATCGGTGATTTAAAATGTAAGGAAGAAAATGTGCAACGTGGAAGTGCCAGCATAACTCATTGTTTCACAAGGTTGATACAGTTTGTACGCTTTTAGGAAACTGGTACATCAATTTTTGGTTGTGGTTTTATATGCCATTTTCAGTGCGTTTTTACTTTTTCTCATTGTTTTTCCATTTCATTCTTTTTATTTATTTAGTTTTTGCCTCAATTTCGAATCCATTCTTATGCCACATCACCTCATCGGACTTTGCAGCTTTTCAAACTCCTCGATTTAGTTTGATTATTCATCCACACGATCCATACGGTTCACAATAAATATTAATATACAAAGTAAATTTATTTTAATACTTTCCAATTTTAAAATTTTTCATTTAACTCTCCTAAATAATTGTATTTTTGTGTCATTCACATTGAAAGTCAGGATCATATCTTAATGGACAATTCTTTTAGTCTAATTGGATCAAAGCGAGAGAAGTTATTATGCAACTTTTCTTTATATGGTACTAGTCTAACAGTTATTACCAACAACAACAAAAAATACTAGTCTAACAGTTCTTAAAAAAAAAAAAAAGTCTAAAATGCATTTATGCAAAGTTTGAATGCAATTAACCCTCATATATATAATAATTATTTGATTAGCATAGTTTGACTTTATAAAATTAAGATATAATGTAAATAAGTCATGATCGAGTGCAATTGATCAATGTGTCAAAGGTCTTGTGAAACATTTATGGAGAAAAACTTTTCTGCGTCAATCTAACCAATGACATATTATTTAAATATTATTTAATTTTTAAGTTTTAAAATTTTACAATTTAAGTTTTAATCGGTTGAATTTATTATCGATTGGACTAATATTCAATTTTAGTCAAATAAATTAGTAATAATTATGTTTTTTTTTCTCTTTGATACACTCTAATTTCTTTCGTGGCATACTTTACTACAAATTTATGAACCAAATTGTTATTAATTTATTTCATCAAAATTGAAAATTAGATTAATTTGCAATAATTTTAAAAATTGAAAACATAAATTATTATTTTTACAAACTAAAGTTCTAAATCGTAAAAACTTACAAATTAAGAATACTAAAGTGCAAATGATATGACATAACCATCTTCATAGATATTTCATACTGTCTTTGTCATATCAAAAATGTATATATAGGATATATTACATTATTTTCTTTTGAAATTTTTCTAAATGATATTTAAATTTTTTAGATTTGCTTAAATTATAACCCATTCATTTCCGTTTGTTTTTCTATTTTTAAGATATATTTTATCTCCTATGTGGCTAAGTAAAATACTATAATATCATTACTGATGCACACTGACAATAATACCCTCCACAAATGGGTCTTTCTTTGCTTCACTAACGAACGACACGAAGGATCTTTATCTTCGATATGAGAAACCAGGGGGCAACATTATTTTCTTTCAGAAATTTTCTTGGCAACCAAAAGAAAATCTAAAACCCACAATCTGAATCTTTATACAGAGTCAAGCAATCTAATAGAGCATAATACCCCTGTAGATATTTTTTTTCCTTTCTCTTTTTGTGTATCATCATAAACCAGCCAAGAAATTAAGTTCGTATTTAACACCACAGACTTACCCTCGGAGAACTACTACGACTACATCATTGTCGGAGGCAGCACCGCCGGTTGCCCATTAGCAGCGAGCCTCACGCACGGCTTCCGAGTCCTCTTGCTCGAATGCGGTGGAATAGCGTACGACCAAGCCAACCTCATGAGCCAAGATGGTTTCTTGATCACACTCAAGGAAGTCAACGCCTTTGACTCTCCAGCTCAAGCCTTCACCTCCGAAGATGGCGTTCCGAACGCCAAAGGGTGCATTCTCGGCGACAGCAGCACCAGGACTTCTACCAGAAATCCGAGATCAACTGGGACTTAAAGATGGTCAACGAATTCTACCATTGGATCGAAAGAGCAATCGTTTTTCAACCCGAGCTGAAGAACTGGCAGTCAACGGCAATCAGCGTTGAGAGGGTTCTCTTGGCCTCTGCAACGCTATTTTATGGGTCAAAACAGTCGGCGATCAGCTTCGTTTACAGGGATTCAAATGGGAGGTACCACCACACGATGGTGAGGAGACACGGCGAGGTGATTTTCTCCACCAGCGCAATCGGAACCCCACAGTTGCTCCTTATTTCAAGGCAAGGTACCATCACCTCTCGGCTTGGGGAACTCCGGTCGCCCGCCATTCACCCTACGTTGAACATTTCCTTTTCGACAATCCCAGAAATTGGGAATTGGGATTTTTTTTCATTTTTTTTAATTGTTTTAAAAATTTTCCAGCTCCATGAGAGAGAAATCGAAAATTAATTATTGAAGATTGTGACAAGTGGGTGTACTTGAGAGAATGACAAGGGGATGTTAAGATGTATGAGAGACTGTTGACCCTAGAATGAGACTTTAATTAGATTACAAATGTCCAAAAATACTATAATGCTATTATCCTGTCAATTTTAATGAAAAAAAAAATCAGAAAAGAAAGGGTTATAATTTAAGCAAACCTCATAAATTTAAATGTCATTTTAAAAAACTTTAAAGGAAAGAGATGTAATATACCCTCTATATATATATATATATAGCTTTGTTATGTTAGTTTCACCTTATCTTGGGCACCAAGTAACATGACAAGTGCTACAACTTACGAGTAATTACTTGTTTCACCTAAAGGTCTAGATTTTTTTATTATTTTTCTCCTAGAAACTCAAAATAGTAAGGAGTTGGCTCATTATGATGTTACTTTAAATGAATTTGAATCATGGATAGAGAAAAGACTAAGTGGGCTAAAGTGTCATTTGATAACTTATTTATTTATTTATTTTAAAAAAATAAAAACTATTTTCAATTTTCTTTGAAAATAAAAATCATTTTTCATTTTCAATTTTTATTTAATTTTATTATCTTTGACAGTGTCATAACACAAAACAGCCCAAACCAAGCTTAAACCGGGACCGCCCATATGGGTTCAGAACATTGAACAGTCCACTTGCTTCTGGAACACGTGACCACTCGGACATGTTTAGTACCCAGAACCACCCGGTCAAGGCCTAGACCATAGACTACTTGAATAAGGTTGGACCATGGACAAACTTGATTGGGTCGGGATCACGGACCCCCCAGTCAAGGTCAAAATTCAGATTTGCCCTGAAGAGGCCTAGACCCTAGATCGCTTGGACGGGACCGAAAAATCAGGATCGCCTAGATGTGGTCGAGACTACGAACTGCTCGAACATGCTAAAACACCAGGATTGTTCAGTTAGGGATGGAACCCAAAACTGCTGGTCGGAGCTGGAGTTGGATATTGCCAATTAGGGCTGGTACCTAGGACCGCTTGGTCAAGGTTGGAATCTCTTAGACTAGATTGGAATCTCATATAGCTTGGTCAAGGTTAGGACCCGAGACTGCCCGTTTGGAGCTAAAACACAGAACCCAAAATCGCTTGGAGAAGGCCAAGACTTCATATCGCTTGGTCGAGGCTGAGACCTAAGATCCAAGTTTGCCCTGTCGAGACTGAGATCGGGGCTAAAACCTGAGACAACCTGGACAGAGCTGGTATCCAGGACTGCTTGAACGTGGTCAATACCACAGGTTGCTCAGACTAAGCCTTGATCGAACTTCCCTGTCTAGGTCGAAACTATGGACCGTCCAGCCTGTGCCAGGACATGGAACCTCCGGGTCGAGACCGAAACCCGGTACTGCCTAGTTGAGACCAAGACTGAAAGCCGGGACTACCCGGATATTGCTCTGGTCATGGACTACTCCGACAGAGCCGGGATCCCAAGCCACCCTGAAAAGGTCGGGACTTCAGATCCCCCGGACTACCTATACATAATCGTCATGTGGCACCAGGATCCGGAATTCCTAGATGGCCAAGATTTGGTGTTCGACATTAATTAAATATGAATTTGTATAAATTTATTTGTAAAATTTGTAAAGAAATACAAAAAATTAATGAAAATAAAAACAAAAAATAAAAATGATTCCCAACAAGTTTTTTTTTTCTTTTTTTTTAAACAGAAACAAAAAATAATTATTGTTTTTCATTTTTCATTTTAACAAAAATATAAACCATAAACAAAAACTATAAACCAAAAAAAAAAAATTGAATGTGTTACCAAACAGATTGTAAACTATCAAGTCTAATGTTTATTCTTCTACTAATTAATGAAGTTTTACTTTGTAGAAAAAAGTAGAAACATTTTTTTTTTGATAACTGAAAGTAGAAACATGATATGTGTTAAGCGTGCCACATCAATAAATATCTAATATAAAATGGAAATTATTTTTCAAAATACCAATACTATACTTTTATATAAGAAAAATTGTCCAAAAAATAATAATAAAATTATACCCCTGTACATTTTATTCAAATAATATAATAGAAGTGCTAGTTGCATTGCAAATTGCAAAATAACTTTATACAGTGTCATGAGACTCATGCCCAACCAATATACTAAAATAGTCGGGGGTCCGCAGAGTTGCTGAATTGTTAAACGGGGATGGAGGATGAAATTCTAGGCTTCTCGATGATCTATCCACTCAAGAGCCTGCTGAAGCTATCAAGGAAATTGGAAACTCTGTGTTGGACACGGATGATATTTTATTATGGATGTGTAATGATAGGGGTTCCTTCTCAGTTAAAAGTTGCTACAAAGTCCTTCAACAAAACAAGGGACCAGAGACTAGTCATTGTGTGTGGAGAAAATTATGGAAGTCGACCATCCATGAGAGATTGAAGGTTTTCCTATGGAGGTTAGCTTCGAATATATTACCCACAAAGGAGGTCCTCAATAAAAGATGGAATTTAAGGGATAAGCTTTGCTGTCTGTGTGGAGATATGGAAGAGACGACCATGCACTTGTTTCTTGAATGCCCGGTTTCAAAAGCAGTTGCTTTTGGAGGCAATTGGGGTTTGAAACTTGATCAAATCCATTTTGACAATATTCCGGATCTGATTAGCTGGATGTTTGATTCAAATAATACAGGAAAATATGAGAATACTCTTACTTTGTATTAATATCTTTCCTTTATATTATTTGGAGATTTGGAAACAAAAATCTTTTTGAAAGAAGAATAGTGATATGATTACTATGAGTGACCCGTCGGTTGTAGTTTGGGAGCCACCCGAACAAGATTTTATTATGGTAAATGTAGACATTGCTTCTAAAAACAGGAAAAACTCTATGGCAATGGTGGCAAGGGATCATAAAGGAGCTGTGGTGATGTTGGCTGCAAAAACTTTCCCCCTGGTTTCGATCGGTTGAATTAGCAGAGATCAAGGCTTTAGCTTGGGCCATGGATGAGGCCGAGATGATGGGATGGAGCCAGGTGACATGGAGGAGTGATGCTCAAAATGTAGTTAGACAGATTAAGGATGACAAAGAGCCTGGGGGGTGAGAGTCACACTGCTACATTTTGGCTATCAGAACGAGGTTAAAAGATTTTGGATGGTCTCTTGAGTGGACTTCTAGAGAGACAAATGGTTGTGCTGACATCACTGCTAAATGGGCGCTTAGGGAGGAAAAAGAGATTCGGTTGCAGTTTGTTAATTTCCTTAATGCTCCTTTTGATTTATTTTCTCAGCTTTTGCTCAAAGGTGTTGTTTAAGCCCTTCTTTTGTTTTCCCCTGGTTCAGTCCAAAGTCCTTTTGAGCTTTCTAATCCTATCTCTATTTACCAAAAAAAAAAATATATCTTTCCTCTTATGCAATTTTTAATTTAGATTGTAATATTTTTAATATGTACTTTAAATTGTAATATTTTTAGGTTGAACTTAGTATTGTAATATTAAAGTTAGTTTGGACTTTGGAGTTTAAACTGTATTATTAAATTAAATTTGGACTGTAGAATTGAATGATGGATCATTAGATTATATTTTAATTGGAGTTTGGACTATAATATTTAGATGAATAATTGAATTAATGTTTCATTAATAACTATGTTATTTAACTTTTAGTTGGTTTGTAATTTATAACATAAATAGAAATGCAATAAAAAATGTATTGCAAGCCTCCAACAATAACAAATGAACTGAGGTTCAACCTGTTCAATCGAACCAAATTAAAACTTTCATGAAGAATTTAATTTGATTGAGTTTGAATGGTTTTAATTTGTTATTACACTAAATTGACAATTCCAATTTAATTTAAATTTTTACAAACTTTCTAAACCAGACTGTGCACATCTCTTAAAGTCAACGGAAGTTTGAAAAAAAATTTCTAGAAAACTATTACTTTTATGAAAAATGAAAAACCGGAAATGCCCCCCGGTCCAATGGATTAGCCAAGGTTTAAGATTTAACATTAAGTTTAAAAGGCTCAAGCAAGTATTAGTTTAGATAAGTCCAAACTATTACGGCCCATAATCCAACGTAGGTACATAATCCAATTATAACATCCTTATTTTGCGGAACCGTCTCGGGTATTTTGTACGGATGTCTACATGACCACTATTTTAATAATCGAGGTCTATTTTATTACAACTAATGATTCATGCGTACTGTATTTATGGGTGATTCCGTGATAAAATTATTGGCAGTTCACATGCCGTTTTGTTTTATAGTTTTTTTCTTTTCAAAATACTTTTTTTTTCTCTTTCTCTATTTTTTTTCTTTGTTTGAAAAAATTAATAAAAAATTAATCAATGGCTAATAGCATAATCTGAGAACTCGATGGAAATGGAAATTTTTTGGGGTAAATTTGAGTTTTGTTCTTTTTTTTTTTTTTTAAGAATAAGAGGTCAACAAAATTAAAAACTAGACTACCCAGTCCCTCACCACCACATACCCTTTGAATTTTGTCATTTTTTTATTTTTATTTTTTATATGTTAATCAGTCAAACTATTATTAAATATATTTAATATTTATTATTTACATATATAAAATTTAAAAGTTAAAATTAAGTAATAAAATAATAGAATGAACGATTGAAATTTTAAAAAATTTTAACGATATATTTATCCAGTTATTTTTTATTTATCATTTAATTTTATATTTTAATATAATAAATATCATATATCTAATAGTAACAAAACTATACATTCAATCATTGATTATAGGAAAAAAGTTTAATAAATTTCCACCATAACTCACACATTCTCTTTCTCCACAAACTATAAACAAAAATACTTCATAGGACAAAGCCAATACAAGTAAAGCAACGAGGTTTGAGATAAGCACAATCCTCCCTCACTAGAATGCCCATCCAGAAAGAGGAGGGGGGATCGAGTCATCCTATTATGCTTTTAGCCATTGAATAATTCTTATTATATTTTTTTTATAATTATATTTTTGGCAGAAAAAAAAAAAAAAGAGAAAGCAATAAATTTTAAAAGAAGCAAAGGAAAAAAAAAATGCTTGGATGAGAAAAAGGGCAAAAAAAAAAAGATTTTTTGGAAATGAAAAAGCTATAAAAATAAAATGGATCCTCTTCATTTTTTTTTTATTTCTGCTTCTCTTCAGTTTTTTTAAAAATGCTTTCTAAAAAAATTAATTTTTATTTATTTTTTTTAAAAATAACTTTTAAATTTTTAAAACTGTTTTTGACTTTTCAATACCTATACTAAATATGGCTGAATTATTAATTATAAAAAAAATAGATATGATTTATTAAAATAGAATAGTTGCTACGTAAGCATCAGTACAAAAAACCCAACTGTTTTTGCTCCTTTGATTGGAGAGTTACTTAGTCGAAAAGCAAATAAACGAGCAGATTTTGCTTCAACTTATGTACCCTCTTTTATTTTCTGAGAGAAAGGTTCTTACCTTCTCTTTGTAAATTTGTGTGGCTTTCGTTTTGTGCTTTTAATACATTTTTTTAATAAAAATAAAATAAAATATAATTATGATCACCAATCATATTTTGATTGGACTACAAAATTTTAATTATTTTGTAATTGAATGCAGTGTTGATGTATTTTTTTATTTGACTAGATATTTAAAATGTTAAAAAATTTATGTCCACATTATTCAGATATTGATTTTTAAATTATTGTCAAATTTATTTTAGTTATAAACCTAAACTCTAACACTGGAATCCTCCATGATCTAGAAATTATAATTGCTGCCCAATGAATCTGTTTTTTAAAAACAAAACAAAACACAGCAAAGTAAAACTTGTATTCTGTGACCATCATTTTTTACTGATGTGGACAAATGACAGCTGAGGTAAATGATGAAAAATATTGTCATTAAAATCTATAAGTATTTATAGAAAGGGAAGGTTGATAATTCGAAGCAAAATGTTTATTGTACCCAGTAACTTTTTTTTAACTAGCATAGATAAATAGTAGGGAAATAAGAGATAAAAACAATTTTACTAAAATTTATATGAAATTTTAACAAATTTTTAAAAAGGTCAATGATACGACATTTGGCGTGTCGTAATCATTAACTAACTTTGTTCAAAACTAAAAATCTATATAAAAAAAAGTGAACCCGAATCTATTCATTAAATTGTTAAGTATAAAATTTATTAATCATTATAGATAGTGATAAATAATTTTTTTCGTAATTTTATATGTTTTTTTTTTATTATTTTTCTCTAGTGNATTTTATATGTTTTTTTTTTATTTTTTTTCTCTAGGGTTTCACAAAGTGAGTGATTCTTCAGTGGTGCACATTTTAGAATCACGGTTGGCTCATATCTTTACGCACAATCACGTGGTTAGGGTCCACGCCATGCGTTACAACTTACACGCTCAAGGCAAAGCATACAAAATTCTTGTGAGTTTATATGGAAATTGAAATTGCAATTTTTTTTTATCCTTATAATTTGTAACCCTGCCAAATTTAAAATAATACCTCAAAATAAATTACTTTCTTTCTTTGGGTTGTTAAAAAAATTAAAATTAAACTTAAAATGCTCAAAGATTTTTTTTTAATGAATACAATAATGTTAGTTTTTAATCCACCGATCTTTACCCATTCTCATTTATTATTATTTATTTAAAGATATTAGCTATGTACGTGTTTTCAATGTACTGTTTTTGGTGAATATGTTTTCAATAATAAATTCTCCGCACAAAGATAAACGGTTTCCAATAATAGTAAATTATTCAACAAATAATTGCAAATTAAAAAAAAAATTCTAAATACGAAATGACATAATAGGTATATAACATATTCAATAAACATGCACAAGCCCCGATACATTTGTTGAAATCTAATATACATCAATACAAAAGATAATATACATGCAGCAAATAAATAACAATTATCAACATATATATTTTGTAGAGCCAATTCTGAATAGTAAGAATGGTAGAATGTAACTCTAGGATTATAGATGCAATCTGCAGTCTCCACCGGTTAATATGGAAACTATAATAAATAAATAAAATTAAAAATTAAAAAAAATAGAACATAATGTGTTATAATATAAAAAAATAATAAAAAAATAATACTATAAATATATATAAAAAAGAACTAATATATTGTATCTAAGTATTTTTACAATGATAAAATGATCATATTTATAGGTCATTCCGTGACATATAAATACATATATTATAAAAAATTAATATAGAAGATAATAAAAAATAATTTACAATATATATTTATCTTATCCAAACAGATAATAAAAATTTATAAATGATATTATCATAATATTGATATATCATAATATATTGTACCCAGTAATTTTTTTTTTAACTAGCATAGATAAATAGTAAGGAAATAAGTGATAAAAACAATTTTCTTAAAATTTATATGAAATTTTAACAAATTTTTAAAAAGTCAATGATACGACATTTGGCTTCGTAATCATTAACTAATTTTGTTCAAAACTAAAAATCTATATGAATAAAGTGAACCCGAATCTATTTATTAAATTGTTAAGTATAAATTTTTTTTTATAACAGTTAAGTATAAAATTTATTAATCATCATAGATTGTGATAAATAATTTTTTTCGTAATTTTATATGTTTTTTATTATTATTTTTTTCTAGGGTTTCACAAAGTGAGTGATTCTTCAGTGCTGCACACTTTAGAGGCACGTTTGGCTCATATCTTTACGCACAATCACGTGGTTAGGGTCCACGCCATGCGTTACACGCTCAAGGCAAAGCATACAAAGTTTTTGTGAGTTTATATGGAAATTGAAATTGCAATTTTTTTTGTCCTTATAATATGTAACCCTGCCAAATTTACAATAATACCTCAAAATAAAGTACTTTCTTTCTTTGGGTTGCTAAAAAAAATTAAATTTAAAATGCACAAAGATTTTTTTTTTTTTAATGATTACAATAATGTTATTTTTTAATCCACCGTTCTTTACCCATTTTAATTTATTATTATTTATTTAAAGATATTAGCTATGTACGTGTTTTCAATGTACTGTTTTTGGTGAATATGTTTTCAATACACTCAATTGATTGTGGAAAGAGACAAAGGACATTTAGATGTTACTTCTTGACTAAACCAGTTTCCAACTACTCAAAACTTATTCAACCACTTCAATATTTTTGGAATAAGGTTCTTTTTTCTTTTTTTCATTAAACAAGCACCTTGTTTTTGAATGACCAGAAAACCCTTCAATTAACTTAAAGACTTTTTTAAAAAATAAATAAAAACAAAGACCTAAACTATAAATTAGAAAATCAATGGCATCTTGCATTCCCAAATTTTAACTACTATTAACAAATACTTAAAAGTAAAAAAAAATTACACACAGATAAAAAAAATACTAAAAAAAAAGACAAATCACCAAAAGCTTACCCTTTTTTTTAGACATATGTTAAATGGGGAAATAATATTTATTAGAAGCACATATGATCCAACTTAATATTTGCCAGTTAATACATATAGTCATTATCACATAGACTGTCCAAAAAGAACATTTAATTTATCAATATATTTTTTTCCTTCACATTTGGGTGGAAAAATTTAGACTCAAAATTATTATTCAAAAAAATAGTAATTTTATCAGAAAACTATTTTTATAAAAACATTTAACTTATCAATTTTGAAAACTCAATTTGGTAGCTACAGTATAATTGCCAAGATAAATTAGAATAACACTACTATCCAAAAACCTTGCAGCAGTGCAAAATCGTACTTTTGCTGATTCTCGAGGAAGACTTCAAATTAAAAGTAGATTCTGAGTTTTAAAGTCATTAAATCAAAGAGGTATGCTGTTTATAACTACAAGAAGGCCCTGAAGACTGTGTTTTTATAATAATAATAATAATAATAATATATAGAGTCTAATATGTTTGGATCCTTTTTCTCTCCCTCTCTATGTTTTTATCGGTGGACTGCCCAACCTTTGAGACAACTCAATTCCGGTTTTCTGAGTAAGAAGCAGATCGGTGAGCTAACCTGAATCCAAAAACATTCTCTTATTTCATTTACTGTTTTCTTGCATATTCACCAAATACCCATTCTTTAGCTGTTACATTCTTTCATATCAAAACAAGATTCTTTCAAGATTTTTCTTTTTAATCCTGTAAATTCTAGCCGTTTAAATTGCAAATGAATCAAAGAACAATTTACTCTTGTACATGAGGTCTTAATTCTCAATTACTCAAAATGTTTCTGGTTTTATTCTCTTTCCCATTGATATTCATGCTTTCCTTTTAATAATTCTTTCAAGAAATTAAAAAAAAAAAAATACGGGTGTACATTAGCTGTTGAGAGATATCTGGGAAATGATTTTCCAGCGTTAATATCATAACTCTATTACTGCAGTTTTATCCTAACTGAGACTAAAAAATTTGATGGATTTTCTTTTCAATTTGGAATTCACACTAATGTCTTTGGGGGTTTTGGTAAAGTAGGTTGAGGCAATGGGATTAGGGAAAACCCAGGTTTTCCTGAAAAAGATTTAGCCACCAAAGAGCGGATGAGATTGATGGAGAAGTAAACAGAAGACAAAGAAGGAAAAGAGTGATTGATTTAAGTTTGTGAATTGCTAAAATTCAAGGATGAACTTGAGGAGGGAGTTTTCAATTGCAGAGACTGAAGAATTTCAGTCAAAAGATTCATGGATACCTTTAACACCTGAGAAGCCTATCCTGGCAAAACCCCATCAAGCTCCAGTCAACCTACAAGGAAGCCAAATGGGGAAAGCAAAATGGCCAGAACAATCTGCAATTTCAGGAGGATATAGACCAGAAATGCCAAGTTACAATACCATCTACCAAAATCTCAATGCAATTTCGAATGTGGATGGAAATGCTGGTTGCTACGGATATGGTGCAAATACCAGTCAGAAGAGTCAAGTTAATCACATTGCGGGCTCTTATACACAGTCCTCTCATAATGGCAGCACACGTTGGAATAATGATCCATTTATGGAACAGATCCTACAGGAGAATGCTGATTTTCTTTCATATGCAAACAGCAATCTTTGTAGAGGTATAGGCATGGCAGCTCAAAGACCACTATTGCCAAAGTTGCATTCTCAAGATATCAACCTCTGGGAAGATTACAACTCCGGTGATTTCTCACTTGGTCAGAATAAATATCCAGCTTCGACCCTGGTGAATAGTGTGGTAGAGCAATCTCTAGTTCCAAAAATGCTTTCTCAAGTCGAGAACAGTTTGACAGGTCCCAACTCAAGTAATCTGTTGCTCAGCAACCAAACTTACTCCTCGGGTTCAAATCCAGTTGATAGAGGCCACAGCATTTCTCAGATAACCCATTGTAAGTATTTTGAGGTTCTTTTTGCCAATTTTATTGCAAAAGAAAACAAAATAGAATAAAAACCCAATTTGTACTGCTGCATTTCCATGATGACAAGTTCCAATAAATCAATAAATAGTTACTCAATGATAACATTCATTATGTACTGGGTCAATTTCACATTGGTTATAATATAATTATTTATGAGTTCACTTAATCATGGGAATTTTGTTTAATGCACTCCAGAAATTGTTGCATCTTTAGTTTCATCAAAAAACCTTGTTTGTGTATGAATATCTGTTGAAGTTTTAGGCAAAATTCTGCTTCTGTTACAGTTTGTTTACAATAACTTTTACAAATATATTATGCAGTTAAAACATAAACTAAATTCAGGAGCCTCCATTTAGCATTCATTTATCTATTACCTTTAATTTCATTTAATTAGATACTAATTGGTTAAAAGAGCAACAAGCAATGCAGAAGATGTTCTAATTGTAATGGAACTTCTTAAGAATGATGTCAGATATAATTTCTATACCTCATATGGGATTGCCTTATTTCTTTGCAATGTGAAGAGATAGCAAATCTTCATGTGATAATAGAAATAGTATTCTTTTGCTCAACGGTTTATTGATGAACGAAGAATAACTACTTTTTCTCTGCAGATGGTTTACCTGCACCCTCCCAGTGTAGCTATGATCTGAACTCGTCACCAAGAATAGAAGCTGATGCTCTCCCAAGTATCAATAAGTTGCTTCAATTCACACCAGTAACACCGGATCAGGCTAGGAAGTCAAATAACAACAAGCATTCTTCAACTCTGAACTCCAGAATAGAGGACAGGAAAACTTGGGAAAAGGACTGGCAGGGTAGTTTAGTTGCATGTAATGGGGAGGCCACAGTTCAACAATACTTTGGTGAAGGGGAACTGCAAAACATTGTTGACACGTCATGTGCAACCATTTCTACACCATGCAAGGAAAATACAGATTCTGATAAGAAGAGTGGTGAAGACGTTGATCTGAATACAACACCACAGCTGAAACCACCCAGAAGAAGAAAACACAGACCCAAGGTAATTAAAGAAAGCAAGCCCAAAAGGACCCCTAAGCCTGCAGTTTCAAAAAATACAGTCTCTCAGGAGAGCAGTCCAGGTAAGAGAAAATATGTCCGGAAGAAACCCCTGAAAGATTCCACAACTCAACATGCAGAAATTACAAGGGAAACTACATATCCAAATCCTGAAACAGCCAAAAACACATGCAGGAAAGTCTTAAATTTTGATTTGGACAAGGACAGAGACAAAAATCAGGGGGAAACAGTTTCTCAGCATGAAGAGATGCAAGAAACAAATCAGAGGGATCCATGTATTACTTCAGATTCTCAAGCAACGAAACTATGCAGTGAAACTAATCATGTTTGCATGTCGGGAGTACAAAGTGGACCACACAAGAGACTGATCGTAGAAAACGGGAAACCTAGACAGGCAACCAATGCTAGCCCTACAATGTATCAAAGGCCAAATGACTACAATTCTCTGCCATACATGCAAGCAGTTTTTGCTGCTCCAGTGGTCACAACAAAAGACATGCAAATGAAAGATTTCCCCATCAACAGAAGACATAAAGAAAAGAGAAATAATGATCTAAACCAGAACCTGAGTGGAAACCAATACACTCCCATGCAACAGCATATGCATGCAGAAGGGAAGAGTCAAGATGGATCCCAAGGACAAGATGATTGTGAAAATATTGGGAATAATAAATTGATCACCACAAGCAGCATCCAATCAGTACAAAAGTTTCTGCTCAAGTCTAGTGAAGAAAGGGGATTGAAAAGAGAACATTGGCGAATGATTGAAAAGTTAAATCACTGTACCACCAATCCGATGGGTTCAGCAATGTGCAAAGAGGTCTTTCAGAAAGATGAATGTCACAGAAATGGCTATATTCCAAGCATAGGATTTTCACAAGATCATAAGAAAACGAAAACTGGGAATGACTACAGAAACATCTACAAAATGCCTTCTAGCACTGCAGAAGCAGAGGATTGGAGTAAAGATAGAACAATAAGAGCAAATGATTTCCATCCAAAGTATCTTATGCCAAATCTGAACCTTGGCATGCCTAATTCTAACTCTGGAAGTAAAATTCTTGCAGAGATAAATAACATTAGTGTTAAAAAAATTACTGGTGATAGATCCTTTCACTCCATTGCTTTGGAGCATAATTTAATTGAGCAGCAACTATTATCCCAACCCCATATTCACGCTGATAGGATGGAATCTACCACTGGATTGAGTCGTGTTCATAGCTTTTCCACCCAGGCCACAATTGAGAAGTACAACCATCTCCTACCATCTCCTCCTACAGAATCCCCAGGACCAGGAAATAAACAACTCTTTCAAACTCCCAGTATTGATATGTTGGCAAAGAAGCAGACAGGGGGAACCACTCCACTCAAATCAGTTTTATCTGATATGGTGAAAGAGCTGCAAGAAAACATTTTCTGTGAATATCGGCAATCCTCAACAAGGAGAGGTACTTTTAATATCAATAAACATTTAAATGGAACATCTCAAGATATTCACTCAATAACCCAATACATTATTGTCACTGCTATAGTGATAACTATCTCTCAATATTTGATGCAGGTCCAAAGAAAAAGCTAATAAATCTTTTATCAATAGATGACATAATAAATCAATTAATAAATCAATTTGAGGGCCTCACTCTCCATGAAAGCAGCAAGGGATTACATAAGCAAGAACACAATGCAATTGTGCCATACAAGGGTGATGGTACAATTGTTCCATATGATATGAAGAAACGCAAACCAAGACCTAAAGTGGACCTTGACCCTGAAACAAACAGGGTTTGGAAACTTTTGATGGGTAAGGAAGGAGATGAAGGCCTGGAAGAAACAAATAAAGAAAAGGATATATGGTGGGAAAACGAAAGGAAAGTCTTTCGTGGACGTGTTGATTCTTTCATTGCTCGAATGCATCTTGTTCAAGGTACATTATTTTAAATTTTGAATCTCAAATCTTATTAGCATGAAGTCCATTACATTCAAATGTCATAATATCAACATGGCCATCTTCACCTATTCAGTAAAATAACTCTTTTGAACAAATACTTGTCATTACAACATGCTCTTACATTCCAGACAACTTAAAAGCTTAATTAATTATCAAGTTTTACATAGAGAGAAAAACTATGAATATGACGACAGAATAGTCTAAAACTGAAGGTAATATCTAGCTGAAATCACAAAGCTATATTAGAAGTACCAAATAAATAAATAAACAAACAGAATAAACCACGAAAGGCATAAACATGTGCAAAGTTGCATAACACTTGCTAGTCTCGTTATTTTAGCAACAATTTTAGTTATTTTTGGCAAGTTGACAAACCTAGTGGCACATCAGTAGGTAAAACAGTAGGTATGTTTTATTTAAGAGGTAAAGATTGAGCCATAGATGATTGCACACTACCAGAAAAATGAACTTCACATTAGGATATTTCAGCACAAAGAATTCAACGTGATGGTCCATTGATACCATTTCAAATCTGAAAAAAAAAAACAAAATGCATAGTCAACTAAAGTTAAATAGTATAAATGTACACAATTAATGTAATTACAAAACTTCATATTAGACTAACCTGAAACTTTTGTTAAAGTTTCAATGTTAAAACCGGAGTGCGAAACCATAGTTCCCACAGGTAGCTAACAGAAACCTGTGTATCTTATTAGTAGGTACCAAGAGTAGAAATACAAGCATAAGCTCTATAATTATCTTCGAATAGTCTCTTCAAAGCTAATGATCAATATGCATATCATACCAGCCAATAATCTGATATTACTATTTGCAGGAGATAGACGTTTCTCACGATGGAAAGGATCTGTCGTTGACTCAGTGATTGGAGTTTTCCTTACTCAGAATGTTACAGACCATGTATCAAGGTAAACTCAAGATTTTACAATAATAAAGTTACCAAATCATTATTAATAAAGACTCAACTTTAACATCTTTATTTATTTTCATCGCAGCTCTGCCTTCATGTCTCTGGCAGCACGATTTCCTCTTAATTCAACAACCAACAAAACACAAGACAAGGTTGGGCCAAAAACAGCAAATAAAGAGCTAGAGGTCTCCATATTAAATCCACGTGATACTATCATATGGCATGGAGTACCACGCCAACCAATTTATAAGCAAAGCTCTCCCACACTCCATGAATCTGTAGAGCATAAATGGAGTGAGACATCTAGGACAAAATGGAGCTTGGTAGAGGCCCAAAATCAAAGTATGGAGGAAGAATTCATCTCATCCCAAGAGTCTTTTGACTCCTCCATAACTCAAGGCATTGTAGGAATAAGATCCTGCTCAGACTCCAACTCAGAGGCAGGTCAAAGTACAGAATGTAGATCCAGCAACATTCAAGTTTCATCTTCAACACTATGGATGGAGAACATGTTCCAGGAATTTGACAGTTATATAAATGGAAGTTCAGCATCGAACAAGGAACCAAAGCATGGAATAATTGAATATGGCCAGCTAAACTCAAGATCAGGGATAACACAACCAGAAAGTTCAAATCCCTCCATTGCTTATCCAATCAATCCTCACAATACATGCATGCAAGAGCCAGCTGCTCCTTCTAGAAAGAATGAGTTGCATATGACCTCAAATTCTGAAGTACCAGATGTGTACCTTGAAGCTCTCAGTGAAGAAAGCATATCTTCTTGGCCTTCATCTGCATCCAGATTTGTTAAGGGAAAGAGAATTGAAGAACTAGCAGAAATCACCGGTAATTCCTCAGTGCAACAGAATGGACAATGGAGGACTCAAGAATATTCAATATCAAACCTAAATGCATCATTTGGCAAGCACTCAGAACAGAAAGAAAGCATTGCTCAACCAGGAGCTCAAACTGAACAAAGTCAACCTTCTTGCAACAGTTATCAATATAAGAGGGATCACACCTTACACTCGGAAAGTACATCTGCTATAGAGACCATAAAACTTACTGAAGCATTCATCAAGACATGGGATGCAACCAACAAGCATGTCTCAAATGTCAGTAAGGTCATGGAAAAAGTTTCTGTTGTTGTAGGGAGTAACCCTATAGTGAATACAAAAATACAAAAAGAGATGATATCAGTTGAGCAAAATTCAATGGAGCAAATCTGCACTTCTAGTCATGCTAAAAATGAGACAAACACAAAACTTTCAAAAGCAGAAAAAGGAAATGCTGCAAATGTGAAAATAAATGCAGTTGAGTGGGACAATTTAAGGAAGGCGGTGGAGACTAATGGTGGGAGAAAAGAGAGAAGAAAAGATGCAATGGACTCGCTAGACTATGAAGCTGTTAGACAAGCTAATGTTCAGGAAATTGCTGAAGCAATTAGAGAGCGAGGAATGAACAACATGCTAGCAGAAAGAATCAAGGTTTTCCTTCTCTTCATGTACCCAAAGATTCTCAATCCAAAAGCTTTTATTATAGCCCCATTATAAAATATACAACACCTTCAAATATAACAATGATCACTCAATGTTGCAGGAATTCCTCGACCGGCTGGGCAGAGAACATGGAAGCACTGATCTTGAATGGTTAAGAGATGTTCCCCCAGATGAAGCAAAGTAAGTCACTTACAATGCATTAGTTTCTTCAGGATCCATATGCCAGTGACAAGAATATTTAAAGTCACCAAGTAATGAACTGCATCTAATTTTATATGTATGTATATATTAAATACTGTTGCAGGGAGTACTTATTAAGTATTCGAGGATTGGGGTTGAAAAGTGTGGAGTGTGTGCGACTTTTAACACTTCACCATCTTGCTTTTCCAGTAAGTTTTATACCTTTTACTTATTAGATAATAAGAGGTGGAAAAGCATCTTACAATAAATATATCACATTACCACTTTTATAAAGGTTGACACAAATGTTGGAAGAATAGCAGTACGCCTTGGATGGGTGCCTCTCCAGCCTCTACCTGAGACACTTCAATTGCACCTCCTGGAACTGTATGTATCCAGTGCCAACTACAAAGCTTAGTATTTCCATTAGTAAACATGCTAAACACAATCCTTTGTAGGTATCCAGTACTGGAGTCAGTTCAAAAGTATCTTTGGCCAAGATTATGCAAGCTTGATCAACGAACACTGTAACTTCATAGCTCCTCAAAGCATTTGTCTCAAAGTTAACCCTAAAGTTTTAACTGAAAAATTTAAACTGAATGTGTTTTTTCGTTATTGTTATTTTTTTCTTTTCTTTAATTTACTCCATTGGAGTTGTTGCTGACTTGAACAACTTGACTACAGATATGAGCTACATTACCAAATGATAACATTTGGAAAGGTAAGTTATCTGCCATTTTTACATATGCTGTTTCACTTAAATAAATACTTTAAACCAGTAAACCTCACCTTCTAGAATTTATGCAGGTTTTCTGCACAAAACAAAAACCAAATTGTAATGCATGTCCAATGAGAGGAGAATGCAGACACTTCGCAAGTGCTTTTGCAAGGTTTACATTCTAATGTCTGCAGTTACTACACATCCCACCACTATACACCATATCCAACATTGAAGCATGTATTTGGAAACACTGAAGCACCAAGCATGTATTTGACTTTTTTACGAATGGGATTCAAACCAAGTAAATTCAAATTTAAAAACTCTGCAAAATGTTTAGATGAGAAAGTAATTTAGAGAGAGACATAAGAATTGCATTTCAATCTTCCACTTCACATTTAGAACCGAAAGCTTAATTGCAAATCAAGAAGAAGAACATCCACCATGTTTTCTATGTGATGAGAAGTTAAAGAAGAAAGAATTTCTATTCATCTTAGCTTAAATTATATACTTGTATGCATAAATGACAATATAATAATAAGAATAACATCAAACATGTTTGATGCAGTGCAAGACTAGCCTTACCAGGACCAGAGGAGAAGAGTATTGTAAGTTCCATTGCTCCCACTCATGAAGGGAAAAACCCTACTCTAGGCTTCAATAGTGCACCACTACCCCCACCAGAGAAAAAATCACTTAAAATAGCTGGCTCTGAAATTAGCAATTGTGAGCCGATAATTGAAGTTCCAGCAACCCCAGAACCAGAATGCACAGAAGTATCACAGAGTGATATTGAGGACTCATTTTATGAGGATCCAGATGAGATCCCTACCATAAAACTCAACATGGAAGAGTTCACAATAACACTTCAAGACTTCGTGCAAACACACATGGAGCTCCAAGAAGGTGACATGTCCAAGGCTTTAGTCGCATTGAATACAAAAGTCGCTTCTATCCCTACACCAAAACTAAAAAATGTCAGTCGACTACGAACAGAGCACCATGTGTAAGTATCATCCATTAATAGTAAGATCTTTATTTCATACACATACAACTAAATCATTCAAGTTAATGAATGCAAAAATTGAAGCTTATGAACTAGATTTAGTTTGAGATAGAAATAAGTTATAGTTAATTGAATATAGAACTCTTAGCCTAGCAAACCAATCAGAAAAAAAGAAAAATAAGCAATATAAAAATAAATAAAATAAAATAAAAAAGATGAAGACATGCACAACATAACATATGATGTCCTGATATTATGCAGCTATGAGCTTCCAGATTCACATCCTCTCTTGGAAAAGGTTAGTTAATTTCTTTTTACATATGGAAATATGTATTCACCAATATCAACCGTCCATATTCTCAACTAACATTTAACTTAACAGCTGGACAGACGAGAACATGATGATCCAAGCCCATACCTTCTAGCTATATGGACACCAGGTGTGCATGGATGAAATTATTTCTGTATTAAAATAGTTTACATAATCTTGAAACTAACTAGAGAAAAGAACCTATTAACTTCAAAGTATGAGTACATTGAAGTCATGATATCAATAAAGGATTCACTATTCATTAAATTCCTATTAAAGATGTGAAGCAAAATGTTATTCTCTGTGCTGATTAATTTCTCAATATTTGTAAAAACCTATTATTAGGTGAAACTGCAAATTCAATTCAACCACCAGAAAGACGGTGTTCCTCCGAAGAACCAAACAAATTATGCAATGAGACGACATGCTTTTCATGTAACAGTATCAGAGAAGCAAATTCACAAACAGTCAGAGGGACAATTTTGGTGAGGAAAATCAATATTGATGACATATTCAAAGTAATTTTGAAAGTAACAAAAAAGGTAGGTTGCTTTCAGCATTTACTGAAGCTTACATGAACTTGTTGCAGATACCTTGTAGAACAGCAATGAGAGGAAGCTTTCCACTTAATGGCACATACTTTCAGGTTAACGAGGTAGTCTTGCTTAATGCAATCTGCTTACTGTCACATCCAAAGAATAACCAATAGTAGCCTATCAATAAAGGACACTTTGTGCAAATGGTGGTGGAAACAAACTAAACCATCTCTTACTGTTTGAGTTAGACTCAAATGACAGCTCTACTCAAACTAATTCATTTCTATTTGATACTGGCTAAAACCTCCATAGTGTCATACTGTCATTTTAAGTTCATCGAAGGCATTGTCAGCATACAAGTATGTATATTATATATAAAAATATTTCCAATATGTTTTACAAAATCTATAAATTCTGCAAAAGTAATGCCTCAACTAAAGGCACACAGCCTTGAGCATGAGCTGGCACACCAAGAAGCAAGCCAAACCGAGTAGAGTTGACAAACTTCTCAAGCCAAACTTAATCCTGTTTGTTAAAGCTTAATTCAAACTCAGTTTCAGTTTTTGCTATATCATTCAAAGCAACTCAACCTGAAACAAGGCATAGTTAAACATAGCTTGGGTCAAGTTATTCCTTTATTGTTCAGGTTAACCTGTAATTGTAAAGAAATATCCATCACTATGCAGGTGTTAGCAGATCATGATTCTAGCGACAATCCGATTGATGTTCCCAGAGAATGGATATGGAATTTACCAAGACGTATAGTATACTTTGGAACCTCAGTGACATCAATATTCAAAGGTGAACAAAAACTAAAAGGATTTACTGCATAATTTTCCAAATATATACTAACAATATATTCCTGTCTACTAGGCTTATCAACAGAGGGAATTCAGTACTGCTTCTGGAAAGGTATAAAATACTTTTTCAAATTGTTCTTTAGTTTCTTACATTTTCCTAAACACACCTCATTTGATGCATAGAAACTAGAAAATATTAATTTTTGCATCTACATCTTTCTTCATTCAAATTATGGCTGCTTGCCGAAAAAAAAAATTGGAAAAAAAGAAACTGTTATTCCTCTATCATATTATGATTATCATCCTCCAATTTTTAAATGCTTACTGATTAAAAATAATTGTAGGATTTGTCTGTGTGAGAGGATTTGACCGAACAACAAGGGCACCACGGCCCTTAATTGCCAGATTGCATTTTTCAGCAAGTAAGTTGGGCAATACAAAAAATTACGAGGGGAGAAGACAAAACAGACCATGAGATAGAAGATTACCAGCAGACGAAAAGCAAAAGATCATTGACAGTAGGAGAAGAAGATCATTGACTAACATATGTGTTGTACATTCAATTATTCTTCCTCTAACATGAGATGCATTCATATCTCACAAAGGGAGCAGAAAGCAATGTAGAAAGGTTGTGGGAGTAACTGTACAAAAATATAACTACTGTTTTTTTTTTTTTTTTATTTTAAAGTCAAAGCTCAAAACAGAGTAATTCTTCATAAACTAGTCATTTCACTCTCCCAATTGAAGAACTACAAAAAATTAAGGTTGCTAGGTTCATTCGTTATCAATGAGAAATTACTTCATATAAACATGTGAATGAGTTCATTAACTGGCACACAACAAAAATTCTATAAAACATACGGCAAGCCCATTTGAATTGGGTTTGCACCAACGGATGAAAATTAATTTTAAATGCATGAAAGGTGCACATCCCTTCCATACTCTACGATAACATGAATAGTTTACTGAACCTTAACAATCATATATACGTACCAAATGCATTGCTGGTAACGAAAAAGTTGAAAACCTTCTATGCGTTGTGACGGAAGTGCACTGCTTGTGAAGGAAGTGCATCATGTGATGAAAGTCAGTCCACAAATGATAACCAACACTCAACGGTTGAAACTAACACAAAACCAAAAGAACTCCTGCCTCTCCCAAAAAATCATTAATAAATTCAAGGAAACAAAATCGCATCTAAAGAATTCATAAATAAGCTATCATAGATATAGCCCAAAATGGCAATCAGAAAAATGGTATAAAGAAATAAGGTTTATACAGTTCATAAAAATAAGTAACGACATCATAGTTTGAAGAGAACTTAAAGCAAATTGACAGAAATAGTTTGCACCATCTAATATAGTCACTGTATTTATTACAAAATGTATAATACAAGGAGAAACTAATCTTTAATTCAAATTATTGTAACAAATCAATAGTCATTACAAGATGAACAATACAAGGAGAAATGAAATCTACTTCTTTGCACATTTTTAAAAGTATGCTAAGATAAAGGAAGTGGTAAAATCATATCCTTTACAAAAAATAACAATAAGAAAGAAAAAAATAAAAATAAAAAGATCTTAGACATAGTCAACAGACTTCCATATCAATATTTCTAAATTATAAATACTATTGCCGGTAAAAGAACAATAGCCATGCTGCAACCTGATAGTGTTCTGACACTAAAAATACAGAAAAAAACATGAAAATGGAAAAACCAAAACAAAACAAAAACTTAAAATAGGATGACTTCAAAAAGATAAATAACAGAACGAAAATGTTAATATCTTCAAAATATTATATTCATTTCAGGCAAACCAACAAAATGCAATCTCAATATAATCAATTAATATCCACAAACACAAGTGACCAAACAACTCTAATAAGAGATGCGAGTCCAAAAAGTAAGTCTTATAAGAAATATTGAAATGGACTGAACATTTGAAAATTAGAAAACAGCTCTTATTAAATGATTCATGCACCTAAAAGTAAGATGTAATAAAAACCAAGAAGAATAGTCGTTACTTAAAGTGTCTAGATCCTAAAATAATTAGCAACTATGTACCATCCTAAGGAGAGACTGACTCCAATTAGCAACTGTGTACCATCCTAGGTAGGGTTTACTCGCGCAAAAGAAGATGCATTCCAGCAAGCTAATAAACAATTGATACGATGGAGGCACACTAGACAGATTTGCCAAGCTAGAGTTGAAGACTCAATATCACTTATTCTCACCCTTCATTAGATATGCTCAGCCTTTTAATTATTGATATATTGATAAATAACACTTTCCAAATTTCAACTACCACATACTTTGCGCTTCATTACCCAAACTACAAAAATCCTCATATTTCCTCTAAACTATTGTTTTTATGTCACTTCAATCCAACCGTGCAATGTTGTCAAATGAATTAATCAAAAATAGCTATACACTGCTCAAGAATGAAATAAATATAATTAGTTTTTAAACAGAGTTACATGAGATCTATATACCGAATTGTAATATTGGAGTAAAGTGATTTAAGGAACAATATTCAACAAGCAATGCAAGGGTTTTTATAGCTCACAATAGTTCACAAAGTATCTTTACCCTCGATGTATTTCATTCTCGTATACATGTTATAGGTATTTAATATTCTTCACAACCTCACATCCACTTATATAGGGAAATCCTATTAAAACAATAAGATGAAATACCAAAAGAAAGCCCTACTAACTAATGACAATTTCATGATTACTTTCTAGTTATAATTTAGAACTCCTCCATATTAGTTGGCTACATATCTCGTTAACAATTATATTATTATATTATTACTTGTTGCTAAATTAATAATTTACATTGGGTATCTAGAACTCCTCCATATTTCTATAATAATATAATTATTAACGAGATATGTAGCCAAGTTAAAATTAACATTACCATAAGCAATATTTTCATTACAATTCATAATGGCTCACCTTCATATTATCAACCTAGCTCTTGATATCATCATTTAGACTTAGAATAGGCTGAATAGCCAACATCAACACCCATGTTGTAAAAACAAGTAAATAAAATTGGATAACCATATCCAAAATGTACTTCAAGGTCAACTCTTTAATATAACTTTGTACATACTATTATCAAATAATACTTACAATTGGTGCTATTTTTGTAGTCGATCGGCATTCTTTAGTTTAGGCATAGAGATAGAAACGGCTTTTGTATTCAAGGCAATTAAGACGGGGATATGTCACCTCTGTGGAGCTCCATTTCCTTTGCATGAAGTTTTGAAGTGTTGTTGTGAATCTTCAATATTGAGTTTATGGTAGGAACCTCATTCGAATCCTCATAGAATTAGTCCTTGCTATCACTTTGCGACACCATGTGCAATGTTGTTTCGGTGTTCTTGGAACTTCAAATTATCGATACAAAATAATCTTCTCCGTTGGCCATGATAAGCCAATTCTTGCACTGCGCCAAACATTGTTTGACGTCAAAAACTTTTGTAGTTTCATGAGATAAATATATTTAGATTCTTCCTTCATCAAAAAATTTGATATAATCGAAGATACAAGCAATTTGTGTACTTGTTGACATATTTGTCAACATTATATTCATCATCTGTAAGCAATCTTTTTATTATTATTTACTTTTTACTTTTTGGCATATCCAACCGCATTACTCCAAAAAGGAATGTCTGGCTTTAAGAATGTATCGTCATTATTAATTAGTAATAAATAATTTTTTAAGCAATGCTTTTCTATGAGGCACCTAGGATATTTAGACACCTTATCATTTTGCTTATTAATTTCAACCAATATAGCAATAAGTATTTTTTTTTAATCAAGTATCTATTAGTTTCCATCATTGGAAATGATCAAAGCTTAAATTACCCCATTGTATTTTCCTATCAACTTGAAAACAATATCTTTGGTTTCTTCTTATCAAAAACAAAATGGCAAAAAAAAATAATAAATGAGACGNTTGCTTATTAATTTCAACCAATATAGCAATAAGTATTTTTTTTTAATCAAGTATCTATTAGTTTCCATCATTGGAAATGATCAAAGCTTAAATTACCCCATTGTATTTTCCTATCAACTTGAAAACAATATCTTTGGTTTCTTCTTATCAAAAACAAAATGGCAAAAAAAATAATAAATGAGACGATATTTATGCACAGAGAATCATATCAAAAAGACCCCCTAGTATCATTTTGCTCATCAATTTCACTCACTTTTGTAACAAGTATTTTTTAATCAAGTATCAATTAGTTTCCATCATTGGAAACGATCAAAGCTTAAATACCCCATTGTATTTTCCTATCAACTTCAAACAATATCTTTGGTTTAATCTAATCCAAAACAAAAAAGGCAAAACAAAGAGAATCGTATCAAAGAAGCACCACAGCATCACTTCATATAATTATTGATTCCACCAAAGCTAACAATATCTAAAGACACTCAAAATGCATACAAAATAAATTCCAAATTATGAATCAATTATAGCCAAATCCCATGGTCATTACTAAATAAATGTCACTTGAAGGAGAAGTCAAACATTATAAATTGCAAAGCTAAACCGCATAACTATTGCCTGAAAAAATGATGATTATTTAAACCAAACAGAAAAGGAAGCCAAAAATCAATATTCAAATTACTTGATGAGGATATTCTTATAATTAAGACACTTATCTAGAAAGTGTTACTTGTCATTTTTGCAACTAGTTATTGTTTCTTATCTACTTAACTAAGCCTTCATCAAAAAAATAATTGGGGTTGTAAACATAGGTTCTCTTTCAAAATTACTTGAAGTCCCCAATTTGAACTCTTCTAACCACTAAATTCTCCTAAGAGCTATACTCCTCAGTTCTAAATTGATAATCATATCCTTTTCTATTGTTTTTTTATTTCCTTTCACTCTTTTTGTTCCAGATTTCCAATATTAAGAATAATTTTCATCCGTGGTGGTATTATATGGTTTCATATTTTTTGGTATATTGCTCTGCATCACCACAAAACATTGTTAATAATGATGGTGATTACGATGATGACAATAAATAATAATAATAATAATAATGATAAGTTTTCAATGAAGAAGCATTTGGTTAGTTTCTTAGAACCTTACAAATTAATTGTGCCAAGTCAACCATTTTAAGATTGGAACCTTGGTATGATTACTATCCATTTTTATTCCATTTTCTTCTCATAATAATATATGTACCATTTTTTGTAGTATTCTACAATTTATTTATACAGATCATTACATGAATGAACATAATCATCTGTACCACTACTGATGCACCAAATGCCCTATATACCAATAAAAGACACTCAAAAAATAAAATATACCCCTCTACCAACCCCTATGAATGCAATGCCAACTCACAACTTTGCGCCTCCTTCTAGACCACTGAGAGGAAGATTATCAAGCAAAGGCATCCATGACACCAAAAGTCAACCATCAAGATATCCTCGGTATAATGATACAACATAGTATGCACACCTTCATTTTTCATTGAATAAATCCTCCACAAACTACTAAACCCACAGAAATTGGCAGTAAGTTCCAATGCTAGTCCTCTCTTAGGCAACTCATAAGTCAGTCCTTCATATTTTGACACATATAAAGGCTAAAAGGGAAAGACACCTTGTATAAGGGCTTTGATGTTGTTAATTATGGAGCTTGATTATAAGTCAATCATAGATTTCCTTATAAGAAATTCTTTGACATCTTTCATGATTTCCACCAGACTAGCCCATTGACTTTTCTCCTTCACCGCAACTTTCTTGTCCCTTTGATGACACTAAACCTATCATCCAGCATAGATGAGAACTTCATATTAAAATTTGACAGCAAAATTGTTCATATGGAAAGTATGAACTTATTGGTATTCAGTTTAGGTATTAAAAAATTCAATGAGTCACTGCATTAAGATTCTCCAATCAGTCCCTTCACAACATGAGATGTTTGAGCCAGTGGTCATCTCCCCATCATTGTTGGCTTAGACACAGTACATTTTCTACTTGAATTGCTTCATGTCCGAAAATATATTTAAATGTAAAAATCCTATTCATCTCCTTATTAACAGAGCTTTGAACTTCATATGTAATCTTTTAGTGCCTTTACAAGTGGACTTTCTTGATAGGTAGTTTTTGTATCTAAGTTTCAACATTATCCAAAATTTTGATAGATGTGACCAAAAATCANTATTCATCTCCTTATCAACAGAGCTTTGAACTTCATATGTAATCTTTTAGTACCTTTACAAGTGGACTTTCTTGATAGGTAGTTTTTGTATCTAAGTTTCAACATTATCCAAAATTTTGATAGATGTGACCAAGAATCAACTTTTCTGCTTTTCTGCAATTGTACTTTCCTTTTAGAAATATAAGAATTTTAAGCCTTTCAAATAGAGCTATTCTCAGCCAAGGAAAATTGAAGACATGATTTGGACTTTGTTTATTAAATTCATGGAAAACCAAAACCAGAGTAATTTAGATGTTTTAAAAGTCCAGGGTTTATATTTGCTCCTAATAGAAACAAACAACTTCCTTTAACTTTTCTTAAATTCTTGACGAACAAGATTTTGGAATAATATATTACCTATGTTACTGACTGAGAAGAAAGGAAGGAAATCCCACTTTCTGAAACAAAACTCAACTCAAATAAAGCTTTAACCCAAAGATACTTGGTCGGCTAGTAAAGAAGAAAATTTATAATCATATTCCTTAGACAGAGTAGCACGTTATAGTAAATATTTCCGCAAATAATTCCACACATGCACAAATACATCGTAAATAAACATTCTACGTTCTTAAATGAGCATTTACACATGTTGTAAATAACTAACATTGTAAACAGTAAGTAAATGCAAACTACATAATTTCCTACCACATTAAAGAAGAATTTAACAGAAACAATCAGATAAGAACAATGAACAACAATCATAATCTATTAGCAATCTCACAATGTTAAGCATACAAGAGCATCATCACAAGCCATCCACACTAACTCACTGATTTTTATTTTTTTTATTTTTTTCAAATAAGCATCTTGCTGATTCTAGGCTAGAAAACCTAAAATGATATTAGGTAAAGACGGCGATCAAGATTTAACATCAGCTAAATAGACAAAGTGAAAACCACAGCAGAGTCATTCAATGAGAGAGAGAAAAAAAAAAAAAANAAAAAAAAAAAAAAAAAAAAGGCAAACAACACTAGACTAAACGAGTTTTTGGTTATAGAGAAAAAATGCAGGAAAAAAAGAAAAGAAAATAAATGCGATCTCAAAACAGTCAGAACAAAAGCTAGGGTTTGAGAATTCCAGTGGTTTGCTAAAAGCCTGAAAATCTGAAAAAACGCATATACATATATAGAATTATATTATCTGAAAAAGGAAAAAAAAAAAAAAAAACA